>JXSR01S000414.1:114977-159201 GCA_000969725.1 Ophiothrix spiculata | reverse complement strand
AAAAAAAGGAGAAGAGAAAAGAATACTTTTGCCCTCATCATCATACATATTTATATACCCACAAACTGCAGTAAAACCCTATAGCTTTAGGGGGCCTCTACCCCCACCGAGGCTTTCATATAACCCCACAAAAAAGCATAAAATGCAGTAAAACCCTGTAGCTTCAGGGACTTCGCCCCCTCAACCCCAACCGGGGCTTTCCTTATTAAGCAATTAGCCAATTTTTGCCTAATTTTTTTGGACGCTCCACGCGCCCTTACAATTTCAGGCTTTTTAGCTTGAATAAGCAAATATTATTGCCAAAAAATGTAAATTTTTTGCGCGCTGAAACTTTTTTAGACAAATTATAACAGAAATTACTAATTTTCGCCAAAAAAGGGAAGTGTTTCAAAGCTGTTTGCATTTTTTTTGGGGGGGTGGGGGCAGTTTTTTGCCCACGGGGGGGGGGGGGGGGGGGGGCGCAGTTTCAATTCTTGCCCCGGGCGCCAAACACCCTAGCTACGCCGCTGTTGTTCATTGCATATCTTGAGAAAGTACACAATTTATATACCTCATATATAGATTCCTGTCCTCTGATTGGTTAAAAGTGAGGGCCTGGATTTAACTATCTATCTATGCACCATGTCCCATAAGACGTTAGCTCCTAGAACTAATTCAGACCATCTTTTCCTATCTTGCGCTTCCATATATGCCTTGTGGAAGGTGGTGCCAACAATGATTTCATCTTCCCATCTCTTCCTTGGTCTTCCCTGTCTGTCTGTGCCAGTGACAGTTTCCATAAGAATGCGTTTGGGTAGGAGGATGTTGTTCATTCTACAAGGTGTGGCCAAACCATGTCAGCTGCGAGACAGTAATACGAGCTAGGATCCTTTTTGGTTGAAAGTGGCAGGAGCAGATTCTTGACAGAACTTCTTCATTCCGGATCTTATCCTTCCAGCTGATATTAAGGATTTTTCTTTAGCATCGCATCTCAAATGCTTCCAACTTCTTCATGTCATTCTTTTTGATGGTCCAGATTTCAGAGCCATACAGAAATACTGGGTTGACAAGTGTATTAACAAGCCGTAATTTGGTGGAGAGTGAGATGTCTTTATCACTCCAGACTCTCTGTAGTTTCCCTAGTGCTGTTGATGCCAATAATAATCTACTTTTGATTTCGCTGGTGGAGTCGTTTGATGGTGTTAGTGTTACTCCCAAATACTTGAATCTGTTAACCTGCTCAAGTGGCGTACCATCAAGCTGGATCTTTACTGGGAGCTGGTCATCACGTGAGAATACCATAGCTTTTGTTTTAGGTATACCGATCTCCATCCCATATTTCTTGCTAACATGATGAACTTGCTCAATCAAGGTTTGCGGATTTAACTAGACCCTATAAATTTACTACGCTCAATGTATTTTGTGCTGTGTAACTCGAGCTTTACCCACGCGACTATAAGCATTCATGGTGAAACATGCACTGCAGTGCGTTAAGCAAGTTATATTACACGGTCAGCACTGAAAGGAGAAACAAATATCGTAATTTATAATCGGGCATTTTGAATGCTAAAATGGTTCTTTTAACCAACCAGATGACAAAAATTTATATATTCGGTATATAAAACGAATATTGACTGCTTTTTCTTTGGTTCGCTTCAGGCATATTCATGGTTTTGAGATCACCTCGGGGAAATAATTTAAACCATGCCCCTCAAAGCAGTCAATATTTGTATAATATAACACAAATATATAACATTTTAAGGAATGATTTAGATTACTCTACTTTGGTGAAGTGTAAGTTCTCTACTTTGGTGAAGTGTAAGTTTTCAAGAAGAAGACTATAACATTTCAAAATACCTTGGCTAATTTTCCAAAATAATTGGCCATTGCTTTAATTCATTTTGACTAAAATCTGGTAATTCTTATGGGGTTAAATATAAAATAGAATTATGGTACATTTCTTACAGATTGAAAGGGAGGATTTTAGAATTTTCACAGCTGTCAAGGTAGCTCAAACAGTAAAGTGCTCACTTGCGGTGTTGAAGGTCCTGAGTTCAATCCCCGCTGATGCCAAAAAATTTAGTTTGCTTGAAATTCCCTTGGACAAGGAACTAACTGCTAATTGTCTTTTGGAAACTCGTACGAAACTCGGTGAGCTGATTCAGACAGCGATGGTGCGTATGTGGGCTAATCAAGGTTCAGCGCCCCTAGAGGTTGCTGCAGAACCTGAAATGATGCTTGGTGTGGAATGGAGCTTACTTGGGCCACAGTGGTCAGGTAACACCTGTTAAGTGTGCAAAGGCCGTATGGAATTACAAATCTTGGAGGCATAGCGCACTCTAAATCCCCAGTATATTTTTAGAAGGTTTTCATGTCTGTAGTTCATTTTTAAGTGACTAAATGTATGACACCCACCCTCTCCATTGAATATTCATTGCTACATATAAAGTCTTCAGGCCATTCAGTCACAGCATATTTGTAAAATTCTCTATTTGCCTAATGCAATTTCCAGTTCAGTTAATTGCAACATAGTTTAATATTGGTGTATAATGGTCCACAAAAGCGATATATCGTTTTTGTGAATACGTCTCTCCAAATTAGCTGTAATGAGTACATAGAGAATAAGTAGAGCATACATCCTTTCTGCATATCCTTTGACTCTCATTGTGTTATAGTCCAATAAATACAGAAATATTCACCCTGAATGCCAAGGAAAGTTTATAACAAAATTTCCTGTTAGCAGAACAGATTATTGAGTTGAAAACATTTCAATAGCTTTAAAGCAGTGTTTTAACAGACACAAGTGTTGGTAACGCTATCATTGCGAAGTCCCAAGAATGCAAATGAGCCAATTGAATACAATGGCATGCTCTACCGCACATATAACAGGGTACTCAACAACGGAATAAAGCTCATTATCCTCATTTGCATTCTTGGGACTTCACAATGATAGTGAGACCCAATTGTTTGTTTAATATACATGTTGTTATAAAATCCAGATCTCCAACTTCATTTACCAATTTTTATTACAAAATCATCTCACTCTTTTCACATTCTACAGGTTTCCACAACAGCTATCCAGCTATTTACACAGAGGCATCGGAGCACTAGCAATTGCTATCTCCCAGGGGCTTTCGATGGGCGTGTTTTTCTTACAATTCTTGGAGTGGTGGTATATGAGTGAAAGCTACCAAACACAGATAGCTGTGACATCATTACCAATCCCTGAACCTCCAAAGGTAAGGCATAGCAATCATTTCCAGTCAAATGATGGAACCTACAACTTACTGATTTCATCAATCTTTATCCATCACATTGCACTGTGTAGACATTTCAAAATAAGAAACTTGTAGGTTTACCATATAACAGGTATTTTTCAGAAGAAATTGAACTGGAAACCTGGTGCTTGCCTCTATTTTGTTGTGCAGCAGAGTTTTTATGATATTTTGGCAGATCATGTAAACCTTTATTTGATGCATAACCAGTGTTTTATTTCACAGTAAGTTTGTCTACATTTCCAGCATTTATTATAACTTGCCCCAATTTTCCAATTCAAAGAGTCATGATGTATGAAGGGGTGCTGTAGTGTAGTGGTTAGCGATCTCGCCTCATTATATACATTGGGACCGGGTTCGATTCCTGGGGAGGGTTGCCCGGAACGGAATCTTGAAATCTTTGCCTAGATGTCTTTGTCTGACCACGAGACACTTTGTCTGACTTGGTGGTAGCATTGGGTCAGATATTCAATCTTTTCCATTCCTTACCCGAAGAGTTGAGTAAATATTTCATGAGAGATCGTTGTCTTTCGGAGGGGACGTAAAGCTGTTGGTCCTGTGTATAGAAGAGTCATACCAGTGCATATAATTGCAGTTAGTATCAAAAAGTGTAGGATATTCAACCCCTGAATGTTCCCCACCCTGTTTCAGTCAAAATTAAAAACCTGCTGTGGATTAGATACTCACTTAGTGAGTCCTGCACATAATTGGTAGAAGAAGAAGACATATGCAGCTTGAGGTACAATACCTAATCCTCCATTAGCAACCACACAAGCTAACCACCATCCCATAAAGATTCCACTGTCAAATCAAAATGGCAACAAGCACTATTGCCCTTGTTTGGTTTCCTTGGTTTTCCAAGATCCTATCACTGGGAAAATCCATCCTATTTTACCTACAACTTACTAATTCCAAAGGTCTCCAGGCAAATGCATAGCTGTTCAAAATTGATGCATCTCTCATTTTCTTTGTGAAAGCAGTGGTGCAGCAAGACATTTTCATCAAGGGGGGGGGGGGCAAGGCGGGGCAAAGATTTTTTGAAGGGGACGATTTCCCAAATGAGCGGACACAAAATGGTACGTCCCATTTTTTTACCTCGCTTCTTATGTAAAAAATTATGGTTTTGGTCTTCTTTCTTTGCAGTGCAAAGATTTTTTTAAGGGGGCAATTTCCCAAATGAGCAGACACAAAATGGTATGTCCCATTTTTTTACCTAGCTTCTTATGTAAAAAATGATGGTTTTGGTCTTCTTTTTTTTAAGGAGTAAATTTCCTTCTTTTTTGAGTAAATTTTGAAATTTCATCAGTGAATTGATTGTTGACGTGGGCACACAAAGCGCGCAAAACTTTTTTTGTTACAAATACGAGAAAAGATAGTAATTGATTATGAGCTGATGGCACTGGAATGAAAAAATAGACAATTTGAATGCATGCTATGCTGAAAATGAGTGTAAACTATGTAATTTCAATCGGACCTGTGCTTCTCTTGATTTTTTCAGGGGAGCGGCAAGAAGGGGAGGCAAGGCTTCTTTCAGGGGGACAATTGCCCCCCTCCTCCACTTTGCCCCCTTCTGGCTACGCCACTGTGCGATAGATGTCTCTTCTTGTAGCCATTTCTTGTTATGGCATAGTATTTTCTGGCATTGACCTGTTCTTAATGCTGGGATAGCTCTCTGCACTAAAATCATGGAGTACACATTTTCAGGCTGTTTCAGACTTTTATCTCAGGTGTTCTTTCTCATACTGTCATGATGTTTCTGTGATGTGATTTGAAATGAAAACAAAACATCAGTAGTATTTATTTAGATGCCAAATCAGCAAATTGTTACCAAAGTTGTCACGGCATGGCTCCATCAAATGGAAGCCGCTATTCAGATACAACAAAAAGCATATGTCTTAAAGTAAAGTCATATTATTGTTTCCATTAGTGTCTCTCAAGGCTATTTTTTGATTAAATCTTAAATGAAGAAAAAGGGAAAAAATCATGTTTTTTTAAGTGTAAAAAGAAAGTAGTCTTACCTTAGGACATCCTTTGATAATTGAATTATTGATGACCAAAGTAATTATCAAAGCAAACATATCTACCTGGCATTGCATGGAAAGAGTAAAATTAAAGGTATGAAACAGCAACAACCAATGACTTGACTTTGTCACATTTCAATAGCTTGTTCTTACAGATGCAATCAGTCTTTTCACTCATGAGATGGGGAAGGTTTTATGCCATTTGCTTAAAGGTGCAATTCATGATTTTGATTTGACAAAAACCTTGCTTCTTTTCTAGCTAGATAAAAAGAAGAGTACAACATAAATATATACTGAAAATTTCACTTGAATCCGACCAAGTTTCCAAGTTACAAGGTTTTCAGCATTTTGAAAATCTCCATAGGCTACTGTGTTGTAATTACTGTTGGGGCCTCGACAATAATTAGAAAATGACACATTTTCCCACTTTTCTTAAAAATGCAAGCACATATGAAAAAATGGTTTGGGGATCGTAACATACACCAGTTGAGGATTCTTATAAGCTAAGAAACTCAATTTTGATAGAGGTGACCTTGAGGATGAAAAGTGGATCATGAATTGCCTCTTTAAGATCTTAAAAACTTTAAGAAAAACAGTTCCATTTACAGTTGGAACTTCTTTAACATACTAACATTATCCTATGAACCAAACTAATTTCATTTGAATCATTCTTTGAGCAATGTAGCCAATGGGGGATTCCAAAGTAACTTTTGTGACCAAAAAAGTGATAAATTTTACTTTTAAATGGCTTCAGCTCCTAGCATAGACATTCTATCTACTAGTTTGTTGTTCATAGTAGTGCCCACTGGTGAGACCAAGATATGTAGGTGTTTGAAAATAAAATTAATTGCCAAAATCCTGAAAAAAGTTCTGTAACGTTTGCGACATCGCACAGATATGGTTTTTTGCTCTAAATGACTTTAAATTTAATCTTCTCTGACATATTAGTGAATATTGTGCTTTCCACTGATGATGGGTGCAGGGAACGAATTCATTCATTTTTTTTTTGCATTGCAACATGTGCTATGCAAAATGTATGTTTGCATAGCAGTTTGAAATTTTGCATTGCAATTACTTTGCTCTACAAAAATTAAAATGTGTTGCGTTTTGCTAAGCATTTTGCTATGCAAATTTTATTTATGTATGCATAGCAAATGTACAAATCCAATAAAATGTCTGTCTTTAGGGATGGGGATGGGGGATTGGGATGATTAGCATTTTATTGCATTCTAGTAAAGATCAACAAACTGATATCATTGTCACAGTTTAAAAACAGATAGCATAACTACACTTATCTGCAGCATACACTTGAAGTAGCATGAAGTGGAGAGTTATTCAGTAACTATACTCTAGCCCGCCCTATCAAAGTTAATTGGCCTCCTTTTTGGCCTATATCACCACCAGGGTCCACAGGTCCATCAGAGCCTCCATTTTCAAGTTATGTACATGTTCCAGCGAACATCACCACCGTAAGCATCAGGTCCAGATCTGTCAGGGTCTCCAATACCAAGGGGTCTGACAAACCCTTCATTTTAGAATTACCCACCAGCGAACATCACCACAGTGACCACCTGGTCCAGCCCTGTCAGAGTCCCCCATTTTAACGGGCTCACTGGAGCCTCCAGCGAACATCACCATCGTGACCACCTGGTCCAGTCCTGTCAGAGTCCCCATTTCAATGGGCCCACCAGAGCCTCTGTTTTCGAGTTACACACCAGCGAACATCAGCACTATGACTGCCCGGTCCAGCCCGATTTGGGCCGAGTCTTGAAGTGAGTAGGGCGGTTACAGTCCTCCCGGAAGATCATGAATTTTACGGTCTACATGAGCCAATTTTTAACAAAATGCTAAGAAAGTTACAACATCAATCTTGTGCATATGAAGTGTGCATGGAGAGGGTCCATCTTAGGGGCATGGCAGCCTGGTTTAGGGGCCCCCGTAAGGGCTCTAGAGGGGTCCAGGGGCAATGTCCCGTGGGGGTTGAAGGGAAAAGCCCAACCCATCAGCCAGAGAGCTTCTGCACATTGATCTACCACCACAGGAGAGGCAATTTCAATGGATGAAATAATTGTAATAATGTTTTACTCATGGGTATGACCGAGTCCAAAAATAAGCAAAGGTTTGACATTTATGGGCCCCTGGAAGGGCCCAAATCCTCCTCATTGGGACCAGCTGGGGTCCACACTACTCCTTGGGTCCCTTTTTTTAAAAGTTCATGTTGTTGTAAAGGAGCAAAAGACATTAACTTAAGTTTATGATTTCATTTAAAAAGTTGTACCGATTACCAGATAATGGGCCTTTCATACCCAATATTACTATACTTTTGTACACGAAAGTACACTTTAAAATTGACCTACTGACCCTACGGTAGGTCACAGTTGGCCGATTTTATTATATATGATGGGTTATGATGGTTGACATATTTACAAATAATTTCATAAAGTTGTAAGAAATTCTGTTGTCAGGATTTCTTTTAATGTATTTTTTCGTTTGGTAACTTTTGTGACATTCAGTTTGGTAAATACTTCTCATGCACCAAATAACTAACGTATGAGTGAAAAACCTACTTATATGGTCAAATAAAAAAGGCTGATTTTTTGCTACAGTAAGTCAAAAAAAGTTTCATTTTCTGTGGAATGAGCCCAATGACAGATGAATATTTAAGAATTGGTTTGAAATTGAAAATGGATACTTTAACAGAACTTGCCAATTTGTTTAAGTTACTGTGTAAAAACTTGAATGCAAAACACTATCTGTTGCCTGACATAAGAAGCTCTACCTAAAGAAAATTAAAAAAAAAACACCGTAAGAACTTTCAAGTTCAATGTCAAGAAGCATTAAATGTTAAATTGCATTTATGACCCCTGAAAAGAATTGCCCAATAAAGTGTGTAGAATTAGTGGGTTATAATAACCAATGGTAAATTTCCCATTATTTTAACCCTTTACTTATGATTGTTGTTATGTTTTCTTTGTAAAATATTTTGCAATACCCAGCAAGGTTTCATTATAAAAGGTTGGATAACCATCTGTGAAGGCATTGCTCAATGCCTGTAACTATGTATATAGCTTCATCATTGTACTATATGTAATTTATCTTCTATAGAACTCTTGAGAATAGAAGTGGGTCAGATTCTCTTTTGTGTCGTCTCAATGTTGTTTCAAATTGTGAAGTTTATCAGATTTTGCCTAAGTGTACTAATGCATTAATGTATTAACATTGATATTTGCTACACAATAGATTTTTTAAAGGATTAAAAACTGCTTATCTATATAAATTACCTTAGTTTTGCTTTCTATTGGATGCTTTAAATTATGTGTGTGTAAGGGGGGGGGTGTTGCTAGCATTTTGATGGGGTTTTTTTGTTTTGCTACATGGTAAAAATCATAAAGCTCTTAAAGGTTATGAGAATGAGAAGGGGTAGGTAGGAGGTTAGGGTTAGTAAGTGACAGGATGATTTTACACATAACCCTAAAGCTCCCAAATAAAAGGTTACAATAGATAATCCCCCAAATCGCTAAGTCTGATTATGTCATAGATGGGCACAAATTGTAAAGGCATCGCCCCTTACCCCTCCCCCAACCCCCATAAAATCCCCATAGGCTACTGTGTTGTAATATTAGAAAATGACACATTTACTAAATTTTCTCAAATATGCAAGCGTTTTCAGAACAGTCCAGTCCCATTTTTTATTGAATTGTTAAATAAATGATCCTTTCCCTTTTTACAGACAGTGCAATATACAGGTTGATTTTCCTCTGGCTCAAAATGTGTGTTTTTACCAAGTGCAATATTGATCACCCTTCGTTTATTTGCCTCAGTTTATATTTTTAAAAGTTTGAATGTTTTAAAATTTCTATTTTGTATATCTGTATATACTTCACATGTCTTTTAAGTGTATTCTGTATAATATTACCTGTTTTTATATAGTTCTATTGTAAATTTGCATGTAATTTGACCTCTGGGTTACGATGTGCTTTTAATAATTACTATACCTCATAAATATTCATTAGGCAACCATGATATATAATTGGACAGTGCAACCTCATGCGCGTGACAGCATTTTGCCTACTTCCCCGATTGTGCGTAACGCCCATGCAGGGAAAAAATTGAAAAACTATCGCACCCCTACTACTGCACACCTCGTTTGGAAATTCATACGGTGACCCAGAACAGTAAACATTTTAGGTGATTTTTGGTTTTGCTTATATTACATTCATTGAAATATTTATGAGGTATAGTAAAACAAATACAACATGGTTTATTTTGAGAAGTATTGAAAATTCCTGATCCCTCGTTGTTGGATGCATGTGACTACTTCCCTCCGCTTCGCGTCGGGAAGTAGTCACACGCATCCAACACCTCGGGATCAGTAATTTTCACTACTTCCCTCAATACCATGTTGTATTTGTATAATACCAAATGAATGAATGAATGAATGAATAAGCTTAAAAAGTCAATTTTGATAAAGGTGACCTTAAGGATGAAAAGTGGATCATGAATTGCCCCTTTAATACAGGCCTGATTTTTGTTTCCAACTAAAAAGACACTATTTTATGAACAGAGATGAGGTAGATATTTTTAGTGTATTCATCATCATATTTTACCCAAAATGTGAAAGATTATATTTGGCATACCTCATAGTTTTGTTAAGAAGAACCCAGTTACCTTAATCATAAGAACCCACAAATTCCTGATGTAATAATAAACTAAAATGATCTTTTGCATCGATTAAGCTATTTTACAAGTACATTCATAATGTACTTTTTCAAATGATAATATAATAATGTTATTTTACACACAATTGGACTTGCAATTGGGCTTGATGTGCCCTTATGATCAAGAAAATAGGGTGTGTTTAAGACTTAAGTGCCATTTTCTGTCCTAAGCAAGACCAAAAGAGAAAGAAAGAATTCTTTAGGCTTAATGCCAAGGATAACCCAAGAAAGACTCCAATGAAGCTTATTTCCATTGGAGTCCAAGATCTTTCTTTAATTAAATCAGCCCCCCCCCCCCCACAGAAAAAAAAAGAGGAAAGGGAAAAGGGAAAGAAAAGGAAAAAGAAAGAGGAAGACGTAGTCGCAGGTCTTAAAAGTAACTAGCAACAAATAAAAATATTGCGAGAATTAAAAATTTTGAAAATTAGCTGTGAATTTACCTAAATATTGTCGCATGCTACGCGCACATTACATAAAACATCACACCATTTTGTTTGAAACCATGTTACTTGCTCATCCCCTTGACCATCTATGCTACCCTGCTGTTTTTTAACTTAATTTGCTGAAATATAAAAAAAAAATCAATCATTTTTCCTTGGAACATGTCGTTTGCCCCCGCTGACCGAAGAAGTCAGGTACGCCACTGACAGAATACCCACGGAGAAGAACCTACAGAGGCAAGCATGGACTGAAAACCAAATGCCGGAACCAGGAATCGAACCTCCTTCCCTAAGGAAATTTGATTAGAGCCGTTTTTATATATAGGTAAAAGGCTTACTCACAGACACATGGGGCAAGGGGGCAAGCTCCACAAGAGGTTTGAACGTACATCGATGTACAGAGAATGTGTATACATGATGAAGCATCAGCCAGATGTGGATTCATGCTGTGTATTCTACGCATTTACCTACCTAATCACTTGTCACTATGTGAAGTGCACGAACGTATCTAGTTGTACATCCCAGGAATCTACATGGATGTACATCCCAAGCTCTCACAAAGCTTGCCCCATTAAGTCCTTTCCTGCATATTGAATAAATCTTTTAATAATCTAAAGCATATTAAACATAGATTACTTGCTGTATCCCTGGGCACCGACCATGACCTATCAGGTATATTGTTTCGCTCAAAGTGTATTTCAAGTAGAAATATCTTTTTCTTTAGCACAATAAGCTTATCAGATTTTGCCATATGTGACAGTATATATCAGATTTCGCCCAGTGCAAAAATGCATTAAGACTGATATTTGATACATATTTGATATCTTTTTCCTGACTTGTGAAGGTGAGTATGAATTGATTTTGCCAGAATTTTTTTCCACTTAAAACTCTTTGGAAAAGAGAATATGTGGGTTGCTCTGGCAAAATGAGTGGAAAGTCCTGAATGAAGATTTTGAATAAACGGCGTCTAAAGTAAAAATATGGTGAAAAGGTTGAATTTCATTTTTCGACATAAAGGCATCCCTGCATAAGCGTTTAACTATACCTTGAGTTTTTAAGGATCAATTATGCCAGGTATGACTTTACACTCATTTTGCCAGAGCAGCACTCATATGTTATCACTTTGTGGAAATATTTAAAAAAAAAATGCTGTATTAGGGTCAGTAAAAATTATTTGTAAAATTTGTATTATATGAATGCCTCTATTTTGAATGGCTTTATTTTTGGGGATATATATGTACTTGCTTAAATGATTATTCACAAGTATGTTTTAGACTGTCTTTCGTAAAGGGAAAACATTCTTTAAAAATTTAAAATTTTGCTCTGATTAAGCTTCAATTATATTTTTAAATGCATGAAAAAAAAATTTCATAGATTTAAAAAAAGTGATTTAATCTAAATGAAAACGGGAGGGACAATCAGTCTGCTATGTGATCAGTCTGCTATGTAGAACTCGGGCTTTCTAGTAAGTGGTTTCTGATAGTGGATTTATATTGTGAATAGTAACACAGAAAAAAATCAAGGTCCTCAGGATCGGACTTCCCCACCCAGGGACTTGATTCTGCAGGACCAAGCTCCTTATAAAACAGTTGTGTTAAACCACATGTGTCAGTTTTGCCCAGGAAAGAAATGTCCACACAGGTTGATTACCAGCAACCCTATCTGTTGTCCATAAGAATTGACTCTAAAATGCAATTTTGCATATCAACCAACTGTAACTAAAGTATTCAAATATGTGACCCGTCATATCAAAAGGTACCTTAAGGTCGGCATAGTAAATTACGAGATACGGGCCATTAAAGCTGAGCATAGTCAAAAATCATGTCCAAGGTCGAATTTCTAATTTCATCAGAAACGTTACCTTGAAGTATTTTCTATCATATTAATTAGGTTTCAACATTCAAAACATAAGACAAATGTTTTAAAAAACGAGATAAATATCCTTTCTCCATTCAAGTTTTACCAGTACAGAAACTTTAAACTTGATTTTCTCAGAACTATAGTTTTCTGAATCAGCCCGATGCCTTTTACCAATTTGGATGTAACTTTGCAATCGTACATCCAATAACCAAAAGCAAGGTGTCATTTTAAAGCTTGATTAATAATCTTTCAGATGAGACCAAAAATTCAATTTTCATTTTGGGACCCTTAAGGTACCTTTCGATATGACGGGTCACATATATAGCAACACCTGCAGTTTGACCTCTGTGTTTCTTGATCAATCAAAGTAAAGCCTCCTGGTCAAACAAGGTAATTGTCACACATATCTCTGTGATGGACTGATAGTTGATTTCTGATAGTTCTCAGCAGATGTATGTCCTGGTGTTTATTACACAATTCAAACATAATTGATTTATTCCTCAACTGCTTGATGTCTTAAGGTCAGATTCTTTTTATCTGTTTGTGGTGCAGCTGCGGTGCGTTTTGCACTGTAAGGGTACTGGTAGTGGTATAATTTAATTAGGAAATGTGGTTTCATTTCATCAACTTAATTAATTGAAAAGTTTCCGCATGACCAAAACGCATTCAAAACGGATTAATCGTTCCAGGGACCGATTCAAGTAAATGCGTGGGTGTCCAGATAGCCGCACTGCAAACGGTCCGGATAAAAGGAATTATTCTCACTGAAAACCATTATATTGATTCAAAACATACCGCATGCTGAATGCTTGTGGAATCACATTGAAAACGGACGGTCAAAATTGAATCTCAGCTTCAACCTGATGCTATTCAATCATGTGCTTTAAATTTTACAAATACCAGTACCCTTACAGTGCAAAACACATCGCAACCACACCACAAACAGATAAAAGGAATCTGACCTTTATCATTTCATTCAAGTATAAATGTTCAGGGATTGTACACTCCCGGTCAAAAGAGTTTGCACATGGTTACATACGGGCAAGAACGTAATTATTATATCAAACGACCAAGGCTCTGAAAAATGTCATGTTTTTTTATAGGTACTTAATGTATCCAATATAAGTAATTTATGTCTCTTCTGATATTCGATCTTCCATGACCATAAAATGGCCGATTTCCTAGACCATATACAAATACACCACACCCACTTTTTGATATGTGCTCTATGTAGTTTATTATTCAGTGCTCGTTATGACTGTGTAGCCGTAAGGAACATTTCCAGTTAATGAGTTTTCCAACAAATGTGCAGTTATGTATTTAAACTCCGTTTATTATGTGCAGAAGAAATTACACAATATGTTTAGCACGCCATATTTTCAAAGGCGGTAAAAGCATTTGTTGCTGAGTTTCTTAGATCTATGTATGTAAAATAAAAATCCGAAAAAACATGGCGCAAATGATGAACGGTTCTCGAGATATTGCTGGTTAAAGGTTTTGTGCGCAAACACTTTTGACCGGGAGTGTAAGTGACCATTAGATATATCTACGTAATAAATGTGATTGATCATCTCAAACCAACTGGCTTCTTGGTCCTCAGACTAAACGTGTTTTTTATACTACAGCTTGAAATGAAACTTTGTAGATGTTCTAAGGCAAGCATAAAAGTTATGAATCTGTAAAAAACAATTTGCAGAATTGAAACCTTTGGATGCATTTCAATGGCAGTGCAAAATAAAGTGTGGAGCATTAACAACTAATTAAATAACTAACTCTTCACTATTTGATTTAAATACAATAAAAAGTACTAACAAGTACCATCAAATTTAATATATGAGGTTTTGTGTCACAATTTGAAGTATAGTGAATGGGTGGAGGCATTACACAGGGTTCATAGCGGTCATTGAAATCCTTGAAAAGTCATTAAATGCAATTTGGGTCATTAAAATCATTGAAAAGTCTTTAAATTTTGCAGGAAGTCTTTAAATTAAAAAGTATTTTGAATGATTATCAGGGCAATATTTTACCTGCCAACTATTCCAATTTAGTCAAAATAATTCTGATTTCCGAGTTTCAAAAGGTCAGAAAATTGGAATGAATTATTTAAATAAATGTGATAAAGTCTGTGCAAAAATATCTTACAAGTCTTTGAAAAGTCTTTGAAAAGATGTTTTAATAGTCTTTAAAAGTCTTTGAATTCATGCTGGTCTTGACACTATGAACCCTGTTACAGTTTTCGGTAAAAATCAGGAGTATTTTTACAATGTTTTCAGAAAGGTTTTGTCAATTGATTTGGGTTATGGACCATAACCTTGACTGACAAGTTATCAGGGTATAAGTCACCAATGTTTCATTTCTGAATACTCTTTACTTTTTTGAAATAATTGTATTTGAATTGAGCTAGGTAGGAGTGCGAGGATGCAACAGAGCAGATGCAACAGAGTAGTATATATCCGGGGGGTTCTCACATTAGGTTGATATACGGGTATGTGCCACGGTTTTGGGGTGTAATTTCGCCATTTTAGGTATATCGATGGGTGGGTTTTTGTCTTAGACCTAATGCGCCCAAATGGAAAAATTGAGTGTTTTTAGGGAAAATTGTCTTAAAAAGCACCCAATTTGGCTCAAATTGGGTGTTTTTTGCGGAAAAATGGTATGGTGAAGGGTTGCAAAATTGCCTTTTTTTAAGGTATAGCGAACGGTCCTTATCGCGAAGTCTGCGTGGCCCCCCCCCCGTAAAAAAAAATTTTGAGGCCCCCCCCCCCCCCGGGAGTATATATTACATGCATTGATTGAACTGGCTATACAGTGCATTATAAGGTTTGGCTTTTACCTGTCCTTGTACCAACTGAAGTATTATTATTCATGAAAAAAAAATCCATGTATGTAAATTGTGGATGATTATGAAAAGAAATTGTGGATGAAATCATATACTGTATTCACTCTTCCAATTCAACTAGTTTTCAGCTCACAAACCCCTTGAATTATTAAATACACCAACTTTCAATAGTTTGTCAGATCATTGTACTCTATAAAAAAGCAATACACAAGTATTTTGGCATCATTTTTGGCACACTGGTATGAAATAACCCATCCCTACGGTGATATACATTCAGAAAAACCATAATTGAATTGGACAACTGAATAGGGTATATTGGTATCTGTAGAATGGATTCTAATGGACTTTCAAGATATATTTGACCACACTATAGCTCAGGATAGAAGCAAATTCCTTCATTACTTTAGTTTATTCATTATAGCATGCTCTTAATAAATCAACAGGTCAAATTATTTAACAGTTATAAAGATATTCTGGAAGCAATTATGATACCATTTTCACATAAAATTCTATATTAACACCCTATTTGACATTTGTTCCACAGGTATATCCACTTTTTTGTGGTTTGATGACGATCCTTACTATCATAGCTTTACAATGATACATGATTTTCTGGGACGTGCTAAAAAGATAGGACATGCAAAATTCCATTTTGTTTCAGTGTGTAATGCAGTTTCATCCCAACTCAACAACACAAGGCCATGGGTAAATTAATTGGTCTCTCACCTTATGATATTTTGAAGGAATCTTGTTAAGGGCAGCAAGTTGGCATACAAATTTATAATGGGTGTTTGCTGAACTTTGCCGAAATGATCGCGACTTTAGTACCCAAAATCAGATAGGCTCTTTCGCTGGTACAGAATAAATTGCATTTTCAGGTAATAACCGCAATAGCGAGTGGACTTGCTACCTTTATCCGTTTTCATTTTGATGTTTATATATAGATTATGAACCGTTCATAGAATACACAGTTCATTTTCCTGTTAGCTGACGTAATACACTCCCGGTCAAAAGTGTTTGCGCACGCTTAAATACTGGCAAAAACGTAATTATTATATCAAACGACCAAGACTCTGAAACAATTCATGTTTTGTATAGGTACCTTATGTATCCAATATAAATAATCTATGTTTCCTCTGATATTCGATATTCCATAATCATAAAAATGGCCGATCTCTTGGACCATGTACAAATACACCACACACACTTTTTGATATGTACCTATGTAGAAGAAAGTATATAATATGTTTAGCACGCCATATTTTTAAATGTTGTAAATGCTATTCTCATTAAGTTTTCTAGATCTATGTATGTAAAATATAAATCAGATGAAATATGGCGCAAATGATGAACGGTTTTCGAGATATGGCTGGTTAAACGTTTGTTGCGCAAACACTTTTGACCAGGAGTGTAAATTAGTACTGATGTAGATTTAGGAGGCAGGTGATCAGATGACACCATTGTGTTAATCCCATAATCCCTTCAAATCTCAAGATGCATCATTGGCATTATTGTATTACCTTATAATCTCAAATCTGGTACTAGATCTGGGACACTAAACATCTGGAATAGTACTTATGTTAGCATGGTAAACAAGACCTTTTGGGAATGGGTATGGCATATATTTCAAAGCATTTTGAGTTATTGAGGCCATACTGATTTTCATTCTTCATACTGATGTTCATATAGATATGATGATGAAAACATGTGCCTTTATTTCCTATGTGTGTTTTAAGTCAATAGCTATTTCAATTAATTTAATTTTATATTAGTTATTTTTCATGATGATGAAAGGTACATGACCAACTGTTATAAAGTTTGAAAGATGTAACAATTTGCATAAAAGCAGTATTGTTGTGTTTTTTCCTCATGGACTTGTTTGTGCTGCTTACTATATTACATGGATCAACAACTCTAAATCCGGCTTGCAAAAGTAGGACATTCAAACTCAGTAAAACATTCATGCTACTTTAGCAGTTGCCTCAAATGTCACATCTGTAGTTTACTTCAACAGAATTGACTTACAACTGAACTTCAGCTGAAGGTGGTTATGTCAGAAATGTTCAGCAGTATAATACAGTATCAGTCGTGGATCTAGGGTCTGAATTTTACGGGGGCGGAGAGTGTGTTTTTCATCTTTTATAACAAAAAATTGAACAAAATATTCAGATATTGCAGGATTTTGCCAATTTTACGTGGAGGGGCGCCCGCCACTTTCGCTCCCCCTGGATCCGCGGCTGAGTATGGTAAGAAACTATTCCAAATCCACCAGTTATTTTCGTCTGTTGCTTAAAATTTTGGTTTCTGTCCACCTTAAACCATACAAAACTGAATAACTCTGGTTTTTACATCTTGCTCATGTCATAGTTTAAAGGGGCATTGGACAAGTTCAGCACCATTTGAAGTATTAGTGGTAATAATGACAGCATGCATAGTTTTATTGTCAAATTCAAACCCTATATATCAAAATATTTAAATATTCTCTTTTTTTTAATTATCGTTGTCGACAACGATAAATACTGCCCTCTATAGTTGAATTTCTAGAATTGGCCTTTTCAGGAGATCTAATGAAAATTTAAAATTTCTTTTGATTTTTCTGCAATCTATGATGTGAAAGGAATGTTTTACAAACAAATCTTTGGCTCTTTCTCATTGTATAGCAGCATTTAATACGCTTAGAGAATAGCCTCATACCCAAAATCAACAAATAAAATAAAATTCAAATTGTTGACTTTTTTGTGAAGGTTTTGATCAAAATTTTCCCGATATCTGGTAATTGACTGTTATTTTCTAACATAGGAAGTGTAAATCATCCACAAACAAAATTTCAAAATTTTGTCCAATAGTCGTAGTCTTTAAAATATTATAGTGTAAGGTTTCAGTTGTACTCTGTATATATTGTGTTTCAATGCACCTCCATATTATTAATATTATTATAAACAGCCTGTGACATCTTGTAAGCCTTGTAAACCTTGTAAGTTGTGTACTAATGTTCTAGATATGTCATTTTCAAAACAGGATTAAGCTAGGATTCCTTTTATCCGTGCGTTTTGCACTGTAAGGGTACTGGTAGTGGTATAATTTATAGCACATGATTGAATGGAGATGAATGGTATCAGGCTGAAAGCTGAGATTCAATTTTGTCCGTCCGGTTTTAATGCGTTTTCATTTCAGTATCTTTTCTAATTGAACAGTTTCCGCATGACCAAAACGCATTCAAAACGGATGAATCGCTCCAGGGAACAATTCAAATAAACGCATGGGTTTTCCGGATAGCTGCACTGCAAACGGACCAGATAAAAGGAATCACTCTCGTTGAAAACCAATATATTGATTCAAAACATACCGCATGCGAAACGCATGCAGAATCGCATTGAAAACGGACGGTCAAAATTGAATCTCAGCTTCAACTTAATCCTATTCAAACATCTGCTTTAAATTACCCTATCCACTCGTCCAATTCAACTATTAAATACCCCAACTTTTAATATTTTGACAGATCATCGTACTCTATGATGAAGCATTATAAAAGTAGTTTGACATCATTTTTGACACATTGGTATGAAATAAACAATTGCTACAGTAACATACATTCAGAAAATCCATAGTTGAATTGGACAAGTGAATAGGGTATACTACTACTAGTACCCTTACAGTGCAAAACGCACTGCATCCGCATTGCAAACGGATAACAGGAATCCTAGCTTTACCAAAAGGAAGAGAGGAAAGGGTGATTAAAGCTCTTCCATGTCACATAGCAATATTTCAATAAATATGAATAACCCAATTAAATGTTGACCACGGTTACTCCACTACTTCACTTATTTTTGAAACTGTATTTTGGGAATGAAGAAAATTGGCAGGTATTTGTTAACATCAACATTAAGCTGTGATTATCCCCTTTCTGAAGGTTTTTTTCACTCACACTTCAACAATGTAATAAATTTTCTATAGCAAGCTTTCCATCAGTACTTTTTATTATATATTACAGTCTATGGCAGTTTGTTCACTCAGTGGGGTTGTTTATAAGCTGTGGCAGTAACAGTGCAACTTAAAACACCCTTTGAGAAAAGAGTAACTGTGCTTCTTATCATATATGTGTTGTGCTCTGGCAAAAAGAGCGGAAAGTTGCGATTTTCAAAATTGAGTTTGTGACATATTTTAATTCTCTATAATCTCAGCTTTCGAATGATATATAATATGTCATACTTTCTTTCTACAATCTTCTTTTAGAGATCGAAATACAAGGCCGTCCACTCAAAATCTGACAGTAGAATATTGTCGCAAATCGATTTTAAAGTTACTGAATACTTTAGTGTATGATAGCAAAATGCGATCAATTACCCGTGAATAATTGCACTTCCCGGCATAATTGACCTTCAAAATGCGAGGTATAGATTAACAATTATGCATTAATACGTTTTATGTCAAAAAATGAAATTTGGCCTTTTCACCATATTTTTACTTTGAGGGCCATTTATTCAAAATCTTCAATCGCGACTTTCCGCTCATTTTGGCAGAGCACCACTCATATGATGATGATGATCACGATCACTGAGCAAGATTTTTAGGGCAATTTTAAAACTTTTATAGGACATGTCCTCATTTTATGCTGATAAATATGAAAGTGTGTCAATAGTCATTGATGAGCATTATTCACAAATCTAATATATGATTAAACAGATTTGCTACTTAATCAGTATGCTAACCTCAGGCCTTAATACAAATTGCTAGTGTTTTTTTCCCAATTTTGAATGTGTTTGTTTTGTTAATGTTCATGAAATATTTAGTAAAATGCATTATTGAAACTTACGATCAATTGATTTGAATAAAATTTATAACAGCATTGTGTAGGAATTACTTGAAAAGTAAAATAGGTTTAAAAGAATAGATTTTATGTGTTATTATTGATTTCATATTGCTATTATACACTTTAAAATCAATTTGAAGCTAATTTTTATTGCAATATTTTCACTAGACTGTTTGGGATTTCGATTTCTAAATAAAGAATGGAGAAGGTAAGTTTGACATATTATATATCATTCAAAAGCTGAGATTATTGAGAATGAAAAAAAAAAGATTTTTTTTTTGAAATTTGCAACTTTCCTCTCATTTTGCTAGTGCACACTTCATTTTTTATTTGTGACTAAAAAGCTTACAGACACAGAGGAATAAAGAAGACTCCACAATTAGTAGTTCCCTGTATTTTGAATAAATCTTTATAAATCAGAAAAGTTTAATATAAATAGCTTATCTACCGTATCCCTAGGTACCGACATAGTATATCAGATTTTGCCCAGTGCAAAATGCATTAAGACTGATATTTAATATAAATTTTATACATATTTTATGTCTTATTCTTGACTTGTGAAGGTGAGTTGGAATTGATTTTTATCAGAATCAAACCAATGATTTTTGAAAGATTAAAAAAACCAGAAATAACATGTAATCGTGATCCTTCAGATTTTAAAAGTGGAAATATAGATTATGTGTTTCCTGTCTTTATGCACATAGAATAGGCTACAACATTTTGATGTGACCTTAAAGAATATAACAACCACTATTAAAAAGGCATAAGCCATGTGCACCTTTGTCGTAACTATTGTAAGAAATTGAGAAGAAATAAATAACTAGATAGCATTTTGATAACAAATTTTCTTGTAATTGGTAGTAAAAAATAAACAAAAATACTTGTGATGGTATTTTTAGTACATGTTCAAACATCTTGTCCACTGCTGAATATGAGTGCCTCTTTGCCCCCTCGGACTTCATTCTCAACTCGATATCTTATGGTACTGTAAAGCTAAATGTATCAGTCTTATCCAAGTTTTATCCAATTCCCACAGATCGATTACCAGCAAAATGTCTCAAATTACTTAAAACTGCAATCCTCTTAATCAATCAAGTATAAGCAAAGTATTCAAATATATTGCAACAACTCACTCACTATCTCTTTATAAGGAGCGTACTGTCGTTGATTCGTGATGAATCCACAGTTGATATCCAAATTAGCGCGTCATGCACGGTATGGCGTTTACGTTAGTGCGTTTACGCAATACACAAAAGTCGGTGCACTGATCATCGCGCGTCGGGCACTTGTAATACGTTCAAAAGCCTGGTGCTTGGCAAAAATTCATAACGTCACAGCAAACATTCATAAATTAGCTTTTTTGCTTTAGATATCCTAAATAATTTAATGAAGATGAGTAGACCTGTCTGTTAAATTGAAAACATTTAGAATTCATACATTTTCAGGAAGATTTTTGTTGTTGAAAGGTATTCAAACATGCCACAGAGTTGTTCATCGCAAATCAACAACTCTGCACTCGATGCGTCTGCATATTTTGATCACGCTCGGGTGGCTAAAGCCACCCTCGTACAATAAAAATACGCAGACGCATGGATGCATCGTTGTTGATTCGCGATGAACAACTCTGTGGCATGTTTGAATACCTGATGCAACACCTGCAAAATGGCCTGTGTATCATTTGATCCCTATGGAAAGTAAAGTCTCCTTGTACAAATAAATTGTGACACATATACCAGGTGTCCCAAAAAATGGTTACATGTAGAAAAATTATCGTTTGCAAAAAGTATAGCAGTTGGAGAATTCAAACTTAGCAGGATGTATGATACATATTTCTGCTAGATGTTTGCAAAATTTTAATATCATAGCATTTTTATTTTTTGAGTTAGTGACAAAGATAGATACCTATGTCCGAAACGTATTTATTCAAAATTCAACAAAATCAGAAGCATGTTCGTTTGATGTCATTTAAACCGTTGGTCAACCCCATGTGAACTTGAAATTGACAGACTAAACTTGGGTTGTTGTATACCATAGTATAGGGTAGGGTTTCCTCTTCCCATTGATACCAAAATCATAAAAATTCGACAAGCTGTTACGTGATTGTGACGTTATAAATTACCACAGGTCAGAAAATTATGTCAGAATCTGATTTTGGGCAAAATTGGCCACCGATTCAAAATTCTGCTATTTCTATTATTGCTAAATATCGATCAGACTTTTGCTATTAAATAAAGTAAATTATAATTTAAACATGTCCTGTAAGTTTAAGATTATTTTTTCAAAATTTCAAAACTTTGTAGTTTGAACAGTTAAAGAATCAATGTTACCCATGAAAATTTGTTTGTGCTTTATGCGTATTCATCAACATTCGGGTCACAACTTGATTGACAGGTTCAATTTAAACAACTCATTCTGGAATGCAGGTATCCCTAATTTGCAAAATCGATATACTGAAAGAGAGTTCAACTATTGCTCATTAAAATTGTATCAAATTTGGTTTAATATAAAGCTTGATCATGATCATAGAGAAAAAACACATTAAAATATTACAAAACATGTATACTTATTATATTTGTTGAATTTTGAACAAATGCGTTTCTGACATAGGTATCTATCTACCTTTGTTAATTTCTCAAAAACTTACGATGCTGTGACATCAAAATTTTACGAGTATCTAGAACAGGGTTGTAATAAAATTTACGCAAAGTTTTGTTTCTCTAACTACTATAGTTTAAGCACACAGTCATTTTTCTACATGTAACCATTTTTTGGGACACCTGGTATATGTGATGGATTGATAGTTGTTTTCTAAAAGTTCTCAACAGATATAAACTTACCTACATTGTCATCGTAAATTATTTCCGCGGAGAGAACGTCATACAAAACCAACCCATTTGACACTAAAATCCTACGTTAATTATGAAATCCTGTTTGTTAAGGTACTTATTATTCAAAATGAATTAATTAATGTTTCCTGATATATATGACCTACCATAACTGCAAAATTCTTATGGTATACCCAACCCACACATAAACATTCCATAGACATTACCTCATTAAATATCAATATGCCTCATTATCTCCATGTAACACTATAGAGGACTTTCTGGTACAACATATTAGACCAATGTGCAGCAATTTATCTAAAATTATTTCAATGCTCAGAATATAGAAATATGTTCCTAAGACTTCAAACTACTTAATGACTTATCTCAAAAAGACTCATTTTGCACCAATCAACTTATTATTTTAATTACATTAATAACTGCTCTTTACTTGGCGCTCATGAAACTGTACAAAAATAATAAACCTTGTGCTGAAGTCGTAGTTGTCCAACACACTCGGCTGTGCCTTGTGAGTGCGGACAACTCTAACTTCAGCACGCGATGCATTATTGTTACACAATTTCACTTGCTTCAAGTAATAAGCAGTTATTAATCTATTAACAAATGTTTTAAATCTGCTGTAGCTTTATATAAAAAAAATATGCTGTATTGCTAAAATTGGTAAAGAAATTGATATAAGAGTCAGAAATTCTTTAAAGATACATCCAAACATATGTCCCTTTGTGATATGACCTACCTTGTATAGTGCATAAAAGCCCAAAGGAGACATCTGTAATTTCATTATCTAGAACTGTAAATATTTACCTTTTCACAGTGTATACCATGGGATGGTTAAAAAGGTGATCTTGGAAACAGGTGCTTCGGATATTTTGGGAACAGGTTTTTTTTACAAATCAACTTCCTGCATCTGACATGTAATCATGACAGTTGCGCATGATCTTGATAAGATGGATGGAGTTGAAGTTTTACTTTATATTATATTTGAATACTGATATGGATTTGGATAATTGACAAAGTTTCAGGTCAGGAGCAGATGTTTACTGGTGGCTCTTGGTTGATTATTCAAATGAAAATCACGTTTCCGAGAAATGAGCTCTATCACCTGTTACTTTTGGTTCTTGACTTATTAAGAAAATGGCCCAGTAACTGTAGGAAGAACAAGAGTGAAATTCTGAAAATGGTGGGTTAATTGAGGCCAAATAAAAAACAAATAAACGACCCCATAATCTCCCATTTTTTAAGATTGTTTTTTTTTTTTTTTTTTCATTTTCACTGAAAATAAATACTTTTGATATTTAATAAACACATTTCACACACCTTCAAGCTAGGAATTTGAAACAACAAAAAACTACAATGGCCTCGCCATTTTTGATCGTGTCATAAATCCTTATGAATATGAATTTTACACAGAAATATATAATAAATGTTGAAAAATATTAAATAAAAAGGATCTTCTTCACCAAATTTTGAAAAAAGTATGGACAAGAAACATGTAATTTATTTTACTTGGCCTAATGTGGTAAAAGCTACCTGTTTGCTGTTTATTATTTGAAGATATATGCAACTGTATTGCAGAAGGCAAAATACTAAGAATTAGTTTACTTAACAAGTTCCAACTATGATATTTAAACAATTGTACCTAATGCTATTCCAATGCATTTCTACAATTTTATAAAAGCTTCACATTTTGTGATTTTTGATACAATTGGACTCAAATTGACGTAGTCAAAGAAGTTCCTATGTTACATCAAATCAGTTTTGAGAAAGGTGGGTTTAAAGTTTTTGGAATTGTGTAAATGTTTTATTTTATTATATATTGTTTTGAAACTTTCAGGGTATGGTTATATTTACAAAAAATGAAAATTAGTGAAAAAGTTTAGCTCTTATACATTATTGATTTTCTGTAATCGAAAAATCAATAAATTGAACATAAGAACTTCTTCATCTAAAAATGAGGTCAAACAGTCAAAATGTGCCATAATATCAAAAGTAAATAACTTCAGTCACTGACTGTATATATTTTTGGAATGTACAGCTCATGACAAATAATTTGACATGTCATTCACTCAAATCGGACCATTTTGAAAATTTGACCCCACGTGACCTCTGATTGATTTTCGGCTTATATCTCCTGAACCGTTCGTGCTAAAACTATATATATTTGACATCCTTGCGTCAAGACAATTAATTTGACCCAAAATTCACTCAAGCATGAAAACAACTTTCGGTTGAGTCAATCACCAAATTTGTTTCTTAAAAAATGCCCAAACCATCAATGCACCTAAATCTACCAAAAAACTTATTTTGGCCAAAATGTAACATAGGAACATCTTTGACTACACTCTTCAATTGTAGAAACAAGATTGGATGGTGACAAACATTAGATAATTTGCAAATAAAAATTTGGTTGGGAGATTTAGAGTGTGTGAGAGGTAAAGGAAACAGACCGTCTCATTTTCAAAATGATTTGACCAGATTCTACTTTAAATATGAATATGGTATATATGTAAGAAACTCAAATTTGAAGTGTAATTTTTATTCAATTTATGGCTCTGGGCCTCATATATATTATAGTGATACAGTTGAATGTTGGAGTGTCCTTCTCATTTTGAAAATGATTGGGCCAGACATTTCAGATTGTACTTTGTATATGAAAATGACATATTTTTAACAAGTTCAAATTTGAAATGTGCACTTATACAGTCAATTTATGACAGCAGGTCTCATATGTAATTAAGTGATAAAGATGTGTTTCAACTTGATGAAATAATGGGGTCAGAAGTGGACATGTCTTCTGGCAATGTGTAGTTTGTATAGACTTCAGCAGTTAATTGGAGGTTGAAAGGAGGTTGAATTTGGATGTGTTTGTTAACTCCAGGGGATGGTTAGATGGAAATTATGGGGTTTCCAGAAAACTGAACAACATATTTATTGTTCAAATACCCAATGGCTCATCGCTTATGGATGGTAAACATGGATTTTAAAGAGAGGTTTTAAACAGTAAATATTTGGACTACTGGATCTTTTGTTTTTGTTTGGATTATTAGCGATTATTGATTCAATCTGGGATAACCATAATGTCTTAACTACTTTCCATGTGGGAATTCAACTGTAGCTGCCCCGATGAAGACCTTATACATGATAAACTTTGTCTGATAATATCGTCTCTCATACTAGGTTTTATGAGATCTTGTTATGCAACTTAGAACAGATATAAACCTACTTATTTACCTAGTGCTGTAAAACTTGTTTTTTGTAAAGATATTGGTTGACATCATCTTGTTTAAAGTAACTCGTGTGTAATTGTAAATCTTAACATCAAGTCCATTTTCTTCTGCATACTATATTACATGGATCAAAGCCTTAAAATCCCCATTGCAAAAGTAGGACATTAAGACCTTTTAAACATTCATGCTACTTCAGGACAAGTGTCTGTTTCAAATGTAATGTCGGTAGCTCACTTTAGCAGAATTGCCTTTCAAAAGAAGGAAAGGAGATAAAAAGTAACTAAAACTTGACAAAACCCTAGATAGTTATGTCTTGTAACATTGTGTTTCCTTACAGTCAATGTCAGTTACAGTTAACCATCAATATAGTCATGATTAACATTCGAGAATAGATTATTGAAATGGGTTCTCAATTTGTTGAAAAAAAGATTTGATGGTTGCCTTGTGAAAGTAGCTGTTAAGAAAACCGGGTTAAAGAAATATATGTTTTCCTGTATGTTTTGCTTTATAGATACATCTAAAAATATGCTACCCTTTTGTATAGTGCATAAAGGCCCAAAGGAAACATCTGTAATTGTATTATCTAGAACTGTAAATATTTTCCTTGTCACAGTGTATACCATGGGATGGTTTAATAGGTGATCTTGGAAACAGGTGCTTGCTCCTAGACCTTGGGATATTTTGGGAACAGGTTTTCTTCTGCAAATCAACTACCTACATCTGACATGTAATTATGACAGTTGTACGTGATCTTAATAAATAGGAGTTGAAGTTTTACTTTATGTTATATTTGAATACTGATATGGATTTGGATAATTGACAAAGTTTCAAGTCAGGAGCAGATGTTTTGTGATGGCTCTTGATTGATTATTCAAATGAAAATCACGTTTCCCAGAAATGAGCTCCATCACCTGTTACTTTTGGTTCTTGACTTATTAAGAAAATGGCCCAGTACCTGTAGGTAGAACAACAAAATTGAGTTTTATTTACAGAGTGAAATTCTGAAAATGGTGGGGTAATTGAGGCCAAATTAAAAAAAAATAACATCCTCACCATCTCCCGATTTTTTAAGATTTTTAAGATTTTGTTATTTTCACTGAAAATGAATACTTAAAACTGGTTGATATTTAATAAACACATTTCACACATTTTCTTTAAGCTAGGAGTAAAGCAATTTTGTAATAACAAATAATTAGAATGGCCTCTCCATTTTTGGATCTTGTGTGAATATGAATTTTACACAGAAATGAATAATACATTTTGGAAAAATAATGAATAATAAGAACCTTCTTCACCAAATTTTGAAAACATATAGACAAGAAACATACATGTATTTTATTTTACTTGGCCGAATGTTGTAAAAGATACCTGTATTGCAGAAGGCAAAATACTAAGAATTAGTTCACTTAACAAGAGCCACCTATGATGTTTAAGTACTACAAGTTTTCAAAAGCTTCACATTTTGTAATTTTTAATACAATTGGACTCAAATTGTAGAACAACGGTAGATGGTTTATATAAAAGTTTTAATTTACTTTATATGTGACAAGCATTATTTAGATAATTTGCAAATGAAAATTTGGTTGGAGGTTAAGAATGTGTAAGGGGGTTACTGAATTTGCACAGATTTAAGAGACCATCTCATTTTCAAAGTGATTAGACCAGACTCTACTTGAAATACAAATATATATGTAACAAACTCAAATTTGAAGTGCAATTTTGTAGCCAATTTATGGCAGCGAGTCTCATATGTATTTCAACTTGAAATGGGGTCAGAAATGAGCATGTCTTGTGGCAATGTGTAGTTTGTATCAACTTAAAGCAGTTAATTTGAGATTGAAAGGAGGTTGAATTTGGATGTGTTTATTAACTCCAGGGGATGGTTTGTCTGAAAATAGTGGGGTTTCCAGTAATCTGCACCATATATTTCTAGTTCAAATACCTGATGGCTCATATAGCTTTATATGAGGTGGTAAACATAGAAATTGAGGGGGTTAACTAGAAATATATAAACTACTGAAACTTTTTAAAAATATAGATTATTAGCTATTTAATCTGGTATAACCAAAGTCATGTCTTTGTTTTGTGCAGAAGGCAACTGCAGCTGCTCAAATGAAGAATCCTTTCATGATAAACTTTGTCTGGTAAATTTATTTTCATACTGGGTTTTTATGAGATCTTATGTGTTGTCCTTAGGAATTACTATAGCAATGAATGGTTAAACTAAGAACAGAATTTTTATTTTATTTTGACTCTTTAACTTTTCAAAATTCATATATAAAAATTAACTTGGAATTGAAAATCTTCAGTCTTAAAATCCATCTTGCAAAAGTAGGACATTAAGACCTGTAAAACATTCATGCTACTTCAGAACAAGTCTGTATCAAATACTATGTCTTATGTCAGAATAGCTCACTTTAAAGAGAATAAAAAGGGAACTAAACGAAAGCTTGACAAAACCCTAGGTGGTTATGTCATGAATGTATCAGTTTGAAACCATTACGTCTCCTTACAGTCAATGTCAGTTACAGTTAACCATCCATGTAGTCTTAGTTAATATTTGAGAATAAGGTAATTGAAATGGGTTCTCAGTTTGTTGAAAACAAGATTGGGTGGTTGCCTTGAGTTAAAGTAGCTGTTAAGTAAGCCAGGTTAAAGAAATGTGTTTTGCTGTAAATTTAGCTATGTGATCTTGGAAAAAGGTGCTTTTTCCTAAACCTTGGAATATTTTGGGAACAGGTTTTCGTTTGCATAGTGCATAAAGGTCCAAAGGAGACATCTGTAATATCATTATCTAGAACTGTAAATATTTACCTTGTCACAGTGTATACCATGGGATGGTTAATAATGTGATCTTGGAAACAGGTGCTTTTTCCTAGACCGTGGGATATTTTGGGAACAGGTTTTCTTCTGCAAATCAAGTGCCTATAAATAATCATGACTTTGACAGTTGTATTTGATCTAAATAAGGTGAATGGAGTTGAAGTTTTACTTCATATTATATTTGAATACTGATATGGATGTGGATAATTGACAAAGTTTCAAGTCAGGAGCAGATGTTTTCTAATGGCTCTAGTGATTGATTATTCAAATGAAAATCAAGTTTCCAAGAAACTGAGCTGTTACTTTTGATTCTTGGCTTATTAAGAAAATAGCTCAGTAACTGTAGGTAGAACAACAAAATTGAGTTTTATTTACAGAGTGAAATTCTGAAAATGGTGGGGTTATTGAGGCCAAATTTAAAAAAAATTAATGTCCTCGCCATCTCCCAATTTTTTAAGATTTTGAAAATGTTGTTCTTTTCACTGAAAATAAATACTTAAAACTGTTTGATATTTAATAAACACATTTCACACATTTTCTTTAAGCTAGGAGTAAAGCAATTTTGTAATAACAAATAATTAGAATGGCCCCTCCATTTTTGGATCTTGTCACAAAATTGTGTGAATATGAATTTTACACAGAAATGAATAATATATTTTGGAAAAATAATAATTAATAAGGACCTTCTTTACCAAATTTTGAAAAAGTATGGACAAGAAACATGTTATTTATTTTATTTGGCCTAATGTGGTAAAAGCTACCTTTTTTTTATTTTTATTTTTTTAAGATCTCTGCAGCTCTGGTAGAAGGTAAATTACTAAGAATTAGTTCAGCTGACAAATTCCACCTATGATGTTTAAACAATTGTACCTATTGCTATTCCAATGCATTACTACAAGTTTTCAAAAGCTTCACATTTTGTAATTTTTGATACAGTTGGACTCAAATTGTAGAACAAAGTTAGATGGTTTATATAAAAGTTTTAATTTGCTTTATATGTGACAAACATTAGATAATTTGCAAATGAAAATTTGGTTGGGAGGTTTAGGGTCAAACTATAGTTTTTATGAGCTACCAAACATTTGGGGCAACAAGTCTTTGTTATCTTATAATCTGATAAATATTTTCAATGTATTTTCTATTAATAACGGAGGCTTGGTGATGAAAAATCAATACTACCACATTGAGTATTTGGTGAAAATGTTTGATGATTTACAACACCAATAATCCATTATTGATTAGAGGATGCATTGGAATTATATTACTAGATTATAAGACAACAAAGACTTGTTACACAAAATATTTGGTAGCTCAAAAAGAACAATAATTTGACCCTTAAAGTGTGTAAGAGGTAAAGGAGATTACTGTATATGCACCAAGGAATTTATAAAGGGGGACCGATTCTCTCCGCCATTTTGATTTAACTGCCGTGTAAATCCTATGGGACAGCAGCCATCTAGGATTATCGCTCATGGAGGTTGAGTAATTGTACCTCAGGCATTTTACGGCTCAGCGTGCTTCACTTCGAGTGTCTTTGCAATGGATTAGCGGGAAAATTCGCGTACTTTGATCAGAGCAAGTCACAATACACGCTACTTGAAACGCAGACCAATTTGCGCGTGAAACAAAATGCACACGCTGAATATGCGTCAAGTGAAGATTTACATGATCTGCTTGGATATCGGGCCAAACTCTGAATACATCCGGAGGTACAATAACTCTTCTCCATGAGCGACACAAGATGGTGGAGAAAACTGGTTCCCCTATAAAAATTCCTTGATATGCACAGATTGGATTGTCCATCTCATTTTCAAAGTGATTAGATCAGATTCTACTTTAAATATGAAAATGGTATAAACGTTACAAACTCACAATTGAAGTGCAACTTTATAGTCACTTTATGGCAGTATGTTTATAGTGATACAGGTGAATGTTGGAGCGTCCATCTCATTTTTAAAGTGATTGGGCCCATAGATTTTTAAAGACAGCCTGACTCCACTTTGTATATGAAAATGACATATTTGTAACAAGTTCAAATTTGAAATGTGCACTTTTACAGTCAATTTATGACAGCAGGTCTCATATGAAATTAAATGATAAAGTTGAGTCTCAACTTGATGAAATAATGGGGTCAGAAGTGAGCATGTCTTTTGGCAATGTGTAGTTTGTATCGACATAAAGCAGTTAATTAGAGGTTGAAAGGAGGTTTGATTTGAATGTATTTGTTAACTGCAGGGGATGGTTAAATGAAAATTGTGGGGTTTCCAGAAAACTGAACAACATATTTATTGTTCAAATACCAAATGGCTCATAGCTTATGGGATAGTAAACATGGAAATTGAGGGGGTTAACTATAAATATTTGAACTACTGAATCTTTGTTTTTATTTGGAATATTAGCTATAAATGATTCAATCTGGTATAACCAAAATGTCTTTAACTCTCTCCGTGTGGGAATTCAAATGTAGCTGCCCCAATGAAGACTTGATAAACTTTGTCTGATAATATCTTCTCTCATACTAGGTTTTATGAGATCTTGTTATGCAACTTAGAACAAAAGTTTGTTTTGACTCTTCTTTTCCAAAAATTCACTTATAATTTACCTAGTGCCATAAAGCTTATTTTTGGTGAAGGTATTGTGTTGACATCATCTTGTATAACCCTTACTCTCACACACTTAAATACAGTCTAAGTAAATATGTCATGAAAAAAATTCTGGTTCCCCCTGGGATTCGAACTCCTGACCCCCGCTATCCCGATCCAATGTCCAGCTATGCCTAGCCATCGAGCGTGGCCTGCCCGGACAGCAATTTCCTGACCATTTATATCTGCCGCCTGTGACGTATTCGGACTTAGGCAAATTCTTGATTTCTTACTGTAGTACTTTACTGTAGGAGAACTGTAGGAGGGTAAGGGTTAAAGTAGTCAACAAATTCATGTGTAATTGAAAATCTGTATTATCTAGTCCATAATTTTGAAACATGTAGCAATTTGTTGAAAAGCATTGCTGTTATGTTTGTAGGTTTCTACTGTCTTTTTTCGTATATATACTTGTTTGGTCTGCTTACTATATTACATGGATCAAAGTCTTAAAATACCTCTTGCAAAAGTAGGACATTAAGACCTGTAAAACATTCATGCTACTTCAGGACAAGTGTCTGTGTTTTAAATAGGTGGTTATATCATATATCAGTTTGGACCTATGGCTTTTCCCTGTAGTCAATGTCAGTAACAGTTAACCATATGTAGAGTCATAGTTAATATTTGAGAATAGGGTAATTGAAATGGGTTCTCAATTTGTTGAGAAAAAGATTGGATGGTTGCCTTGTGTGAGTGTAAGTAGCTGTTAAGTAAACCAGGTTAAAGAAATATATGTTTTGCTGTAGATCAAGCTATAAAGTATACTTATTTTTGCTTTATAGATACATCTAAAAATATGCTACCCGTTTGGGATGTGACCAACCTTGTATAGAGCATAAAGGCCCAAAGGAGACATCTATAATTGCATTATCTAGAATTGTAAATATTTACCTTGTCACAGTGTATACCACGGGATTGTTAAAAAGGTGATCTTGGAAACAGGTGCTTTCAACTAGACCTTGGGATATTTTTGGAACAGGTTTTCTTCTGCAAATCAACTGCCTATAAATAATCATGACTTTGACAGTTGCATTTGATCTAAATAAGATGAATGGAGTTGAAATTTCACTTTATATTATATTTGAATGCTTTTATGGATTTAGATAAGTGACAAAATTTCAAATCAGGAGCAAATGTTTTCTGATGGCTCTTGTGATTGATTATTCAAATGAAAATAAAGTTTCCAAGAAATGAGCTCCATCACCTGTTACTTTTGGTTCTTGGCTTATTAAGAAAATGGCCCAGTAACTGTAGGTAGAACAACAAAATTGAGTTTATTTACAGAGTGAAATTCTGAAAATGTTAGGTTAATTAAGGCCAAATAAAAAAGATATGTTGAACCTAATATTGAGTGTGGTAAAAGCTACATATTTGCTGTTTATTATTTGAAGATCTCTGCAGCTTATTGCAGAAGGCAACATACTAAAAATTAGTTGAGCTAACAAGTTCTACCTATGATGTTTAAACAATAATTATTGTACCTATTGCTATTCCAATGCATTACTACAAGTTTACAAAAGCTTCATATTTTGTAATTGTTGATACAATTTGACTCAAATTGTAGAACAAAGGTAGAAGGTTTATAGAAAAGTTTTAATTTAATGGTTAGATGAAAATTGTGGGGTTTCCAGAAAACTGAACAAAATATTTATTGTTCAAATACCCAATGGCTCATAGCTTATGGGATGGTTAACATGGAAATTGAGGGGGTTAACTATAAATATTGTTTTATAGGGAATATTAGCAATTAATGATTCAATCTGGTATAACCAAAATCATGTCTTTAACTCTTTCTGTATTGAAGGCAGCTGTAGCTGCTCAAATGAAGACTGTTTACATGATAAACTTTGTTTGAGAATAACTCCTCTCCCACTGGGTTTTATGATATGACATTTTTTGAGCTGATAAATTTTTGTGACGTTTGCTTTGACGAGGGTGACGAATGTTGAAAATCAATAGAATATGATTTTTTTTACATTCATCACCATACATTGGTCATTGTCTTAGTGTGGGCCACCCTTTATCAATTACACAAAGATAACTGATCAAATATCCCCTGTGCTAGCTGACTTATACTGAGAGAACACAGGCGGAAATATTAAGTTTGCCCTATTATTGTATGTGTATTATTGTATGACTGTTATGTGTTAGCTAATTACATTCCACGATAATATTCTCCAAATAGTCTCATGACATATGGGTAAATGTCCACAAATCCAGATCCAAAATGGTACAAAAATATCTGATACATTCCTTTCAGTTCCAGTAGTATAAAGTTCCAAATAATATTCAATATCAGCCAATGTAAGAATTTATAGTGTGCTATGACCCCAGATTTGTGATTCCACAAGGCCTCTTAACACTTTCTGCACATGCACTTTACATGTGTTCGCTGACCACTGTGACCCAAGTAAGCTACGTTCCACACCAAGCATCATTCAGGTTCTAGGGGTACTGAACCTTGATCAGCCCATATACGCACCATTGCTGCCCGGATCAGCTCCCCGAGTTTTGTACGGATTTCCACAAGACAGCAGGTAGCTCCTTGGTTCTTATGCAGAAAAGTGCTATGCACTTGAGTAGATAAAAGAACTTGATAAATAGCCATATTATCATTATTTATTAAGCTGATTTTGATACCTTTATCTCAATCTCTTTAATGTTCATAGTAAATAGTTGATTGGATATTGAACATATCTACAAACAAGCTCTGATCTGTCCTTTTAAAATGGTCAAGCAACCTTTATCTGCCTATGCAAGTTCTATTCTACAAAGGAAATACATTAGGCAGAAGAATGTGGCTGACAGCCAGTGACTTTGGCGATTTGCTATATTGAACAAACACAAGGGAAATAACATTAATGTCACTACAATAACACTTTCCAACTCTACTGTTTTTAAGACTTATATTCATGTCAAGGGAAAAACAACAAACTACATTCCAATTATTGTATGTTAGACAAAGTTAATGGATCCAATGTAAGTTCTGAAAAGAATCCTTGTTAAAGGAATCAACACTTCATTTTTACATTTTTGATTTATAAATATCTGTCAACAAATAAGTTTGATTTGATCTCACTAGATACCCATAATGAAATGATATGACTTCTGCTAACAAGGAAACTCATGTTTTGGTGCCTGTCATGTTTAGGTTTCCTTTATGTTGAATGTTCTTAAATGACACAACTCAGCAGCAATTATTGATGAAGTACAACTCTTGAAACAAGAAAATAGTGGAACACAACTATTGATGTGAAATTTGAAGTAATAATTTAATTGCGTTACTGGGTTACATTAGATTGAATTCAGAATCCTTGGTTACATTGACTAGCAATTTTGAATTCAACAACTCACTGTATCTCTTTATGCAGGCGCATACCGTTGTTCATTCGTGATGAATCCACAGTTGATATTCAAATTAGCGCGTCACGCACGGCACGGCGTTTACTGAAGTGCGTTTACGCAGAACACAAAAGTCGTCACACTGATCATCGCGCGTCGGGCACTTATAGTACGTGCAAAAGCCCGATGCTTGGGAAAAATGATAAAGTCAAAGCAGCAAACATTCTCAAATTAGCACTATGCTTCAGATATGCTAAATGTTTTTATGAAGATAAGTTAGGCCTATCTCTTAAAATGAAAACATAGAATTTAATTCTTACGTGTCCAGTAAGATTTTCGTTGTTGAAAGGTATTCAAACACGCCACAGAATTGCTCATCGCGAATCAACAACTCTGCATCCGATGCGTCTGCGTATTTCTATCACGCTCGGGTGGCTAAAGCCACCCTCGTGCGATAAAAATACGCAGCCGCATGGATGCATCGTTGTTGATTCGCGATGAACAACTCTGTGGCTGTTTGAATACCAAATTCAACCATTCACACGCCGTAGATCCGTGCATAACCAAGTACGCTTTCATGCATCAATCATATCAACAAGCTTCAGGTAAAAAAACCACACATGGAAAAACTTAATACTCAAAATTATTGCATACAACCAATCAAGCAGTAAAGCATATGAAATGCATAAGCTTCTATATAAATACAATAGAAAAGGTGTTTGAAACCTCTCAGAATTCATTATGCAATCATGAATGACAATTAGGTTTCAAATCTCAAGAGAGTTAGTTTATAGCGTAGTTTTTACAAGACCAACTCCACCTAGCAGCAGTCATGAATTGCAAATATGTCCCACAGCTCTTAGTAATTAGGTTACACCACCACTATGGTGTAAAGTGTGTCTTAATCTCAGTAGAGAATCTTGAATTTTAAAAAGTCATGGGATACAAGCATTTGGTCAGGTAATACAGTGAATAACAATCTTTTTTATTTATTCAAACAGTACATTTGACCACTTAGTGGAAATATAAAGTGTGTAAGCTTTAAATCACTCTTTTCCTCTACAGGACTAAACTCCTAACGACTTAAAAATTTAAAAAAATATAGGACTGTATGGCAATATCTCAGAGTCACTGTTTTTTTACTGGACATAATTAGCAAGTGATTGTGATAAAGAAAATTTGACCAAAATTTGACATATTTTGTAGTTTTATAGAAAATTCAGTGGGGAATTTCCAAAGTTAGCCAGGCTTTACCAAAGTATCTGCATGTTGTTAAGGTATCTGGTCCAAGTGTACGGGTATGCACTTGTTTATTGTGATCTCACAAGTGCAGCAACACGCATGCACAGTATATGCAGAATAGTGTTTTGAAGGAAATAAATATCACATTTGCTAATTTTTTGTAAAAAATAGGTCGGTGATCCCCAATTTAATTGTTTTAATTGAAAGAACATACTCGTGCGCGCATTTTGTGAAAATTTGTAATTGGCTCACCCCGAAAGGGAGGACTTCGAAGATGATATCAATTTTGATTTTTTCATTTCATCTGTTGCAGCATTTTCTAAGCTTTAAAATGACACCTTGCTTGTTGAAATTGATCAAGGCGATCAAATTTTACAACAGAAAATCTGCTGGAAATTCTTATTATTTTCTTCTTTTTTTTGCTGCCTATTTTCACCTGTATCTTGAAAAGTTTTCTATACAAAGTCCCACTTTTCGGGGTGAGTCATCACATATTGACACAAAATTTCAGTGGGAGGTTTTTGAATCAACACTAAATAATGTCACTTTTGTCATATATCCCATAGACCCCTGAACTAATTTTTCCCAAAAAGCCCCAAAAATGCTACTTTTAAACTGACTCACAACCCCAGCTGCAAATAATCTAAAGGGCCAGTGGTAAGGTTGAAAGATGTAACAATTTGTTAAAAAGCAGTGTTATGGTATTTTGTGTGTACAGGTATTTTTGTTTCTGATTTTGACTTGTTTGTGCTTACTATGATCCCAGGGGGAGGGGGGCACGTACCTAGAAAGGTGATACGGGTATGTGCAGCCCTCAAGACCCCCTTTTCACGCCCTGCCTGCAGCTCCCTAGACCCCCATTTCAAGCACAATCCTTAGTTCACAAGCCCTATTTTTAAAACCTTCCAGTTCCCTAGCTTCATTTTTTGGAATTTAGTTCCCAAGACCCCTGTTCAAGAAAAGAATGGGAAATTTTTGCTTTTTGAACCCAAATTTAGCCCAAAAAACTAGTTCTCAAGGGTAATTTTTGGGTCACTTCAGTTTTCTAGACCACCTTTTCAGAGCCAATCTTCCGTTCCCTAGCCTAGGGTTTCGGATATCGGGGCCGCACACCCTTACCAAAACCAAAGTTAGGTGCCCTCCGGGACTATGATACATAGATCAAAGTCTCAACCTGTTTCAAAAGTAGGACGATAAAACTTTCATGCTACCTTAGTGCAAATCTTTCCTCAAATATAATGTCAGGAGCTTCGTTGAAAGGATAGGAAACAAGAAAGAAGTTATGTGAGACAAAACCGTTGGTACTAATGTCATGAATATGTCAGTTTGAAATCCTTTATTTTCCTGTCAAGCTCTGTCAATTAAACTTAACCATCCATATAGCCCTGGTGAATATAGCAGAATAGGTAGTTGAAATGGGTTCTCAATTTGTTGAAAACAAGATTGGATGTTACACTTGCCTCGTGTGAGTGGTGAGTAAAAGGATATATGAGCCAAGTTAAAGCATAATGTATTGCATCTGTTGTACAAAAACAACATTTACAAATACAACATGGTATGAGGGGAAGTATTGCAAAATACTGTCCCTGAGGTGTTGGATGATCAAGATGAGAATGTCTCGATTATCCAAAACCAAGGGACAGTATTTTGCAATACTTCTTCGAAATAAACCATGTTGTATTTGTTTTACTACACCTCGAAAAAGTGACTTGGAAATAAATGTAAAAGTCAACAAATTCGGTACTTGGCCGTGAGCCGTACGGTAGTACCATAAGGAAGTTTTATTTCTTTCCCCCTGTGTGTGTAAAACATTCAGGCACAACACATAAACGCATACCCACGCGGTTGTATTTGAATATTACCATTTTTCCGGAAGAGTAGTCAAAAATACTATTTACGCGTATCCGCTATTAAAGCAATAAAAAGACTTTATTAGCTTATAAATATTCAAGAGGTGTAATAAAATAGACTGTTCTTTATTGGAAACAATTACTTCTTTTATTAGTCAAACTTAATACTTATTTTTAAAGGAAAAGTAATAAGATGGATAAATCCCATATTATTTAAATCTTTCGGATAATGCTTTTTGTGTACAACAAAATGTTTTAGTAATCTAAAAATAGTATATGTTGGCAGAGATAAGAACAAGAAATCGATCGATGTTTATATTGTACATTTTCACCATACCAGGAATTATATGAATCTGGATGAAGGAACTAGCAAAAACAGCTAGCAACTTCTGCAAACAATTTACATGTGTTTGAATACCTCTCCCGTTTGCTGAGAACAAGAATTGACTGCAATGGGCCTTCATTACAACATTTTTGTTCCACATGAGCTATTGTTTGCTTGTCTGGGTACTGTAAACATTCAAGATTTTATTGTTTCTGTAACTTAGTGAGACAGTAACAGTGCCATATGAGAGGTGAAAGGAGCATAACTAAAACTTTCAAGGCAATTTCAAAACTACAAAAAGGGCATGTAGTCTATTTTTGCTAATAAATATGAAAATGTGCCAATAACCAGGGATGTGTATCACTCACATATCTTATGCATGATTAACCAGGTTTAGCTTCGTCAATCTGTGCTTGCCTTAGGGCTTGATAGAAAATGTAGGTATTGTGCTGAATTTGTTAGTTTTGTTAATGTTCTTAAAATTCTAAGTATCTTACATAATTGAGACTTCTATTCAATTGGTTGAAATAAAATATGTAATAGCATTATGTAGGATTAGTATAAATCAAACACTAAGTTTAAAGGTATAGATGTTACGTATTGTTTTCAGACTTTGTTCATTCCTTGGTAGTTTCAGAAAATACGATGATTCACTTAATATATGCATAGCATGATTTTCGTCAATGAAGGATGAGAAAAATCTTAAGTGTGTCTTCAGGGCATCTATTTAATGCTCTTAATTTTCCCAGATTTGGTGAAATACCTAAAATGAACTTAATTATGTATTATGTACTTACTTAATGTGCTTATTTCAAAAGTAGAGGTAATCCTTGTAAAATATCCAAGATCTTGGATAATGTATAATATCCCATTATTTGCAATATCTGATATTATCTGATTTGCAATATGTGATATTTATCTTATCTAGTTATGAATCAGGAAACATCCAAACTCATTAGCTGTATGTAATTGATTGACGTTATTCTTGACACATTTGTATGTTTAAACAGTCACTGAAAAGGGTTACTTAAACTTGCATAGCACAGCATGTTAGAATATTAAGTGAACATTTATTTTGGAAGAACATTTTTGTGTAAAATATAAACTGCCCATTGTACACATAACACATGTTTGAAAAGATAAAGTAAGCTCTTTTATCAATAATATGTTGCTGTCCAGCCCGTATGAGCCATAAATGCAAATTTTTAAGACAGTCAACAGAAAATATAGGGCTTACTGATCTTTGAACGCGTTTATCTCAGCTATACGTTATACTTCCTGACAACCTTTGACGGACCATAACTTGACTTCTGGAAATCTTATGAACGTCATTAACATGTCATTTTAATCCTTAAAACATGGTCTTTGCAAATATTTATAAGGATTGAAATGACAAAAGGAGACATTTATGGCTGGTTTGGGATGGAAGGTCACATATATGATCAAGGCTAATACAAAATGAGGTTCTCAATATTGATTTTAATGTACATCACTTTACTATGTGGTAATAATTATGTTAATATTTCCTTGTCAAAAATGAACACTTTACCCTATGAATCTAGTGTTTGAAAAAATTAGTTCTTAATACCTGATAACAAGTCCTGGTGTTGCATAAGTACCCATGTTCTATATAAACCAAAATTAATTTTCAAAGTAAATCTGTTTAGGTTATTCAGTGCACAAGTGCAGTTATAAAATATACTTTTATGGTTGAAATTGACAAAGAAATTTTAATGAGTAAAACCAGTCACAAATTCTTTATTTGCTTTATAGATATATCCAGGAGACATCTGAAATTACATTATCTAGAACTGTAAATATTTCCCTTGTCACAGTGCAACTGTAATAATATACGGGATATTGTGAGAAAATGTTTTCTTTTCCAAATCAACTGCCTGCAACTGGCATTTGATCATGAAAATGATGGCAGTAAGTTCCATCCCCAGGGGGGCCACTCAGATATACATTGATGTACATGATGTTCACATGCGTGAACATAGGTTTACAAAATACCCCCTAAACAAGTTTTAGCTTCCCTTGAAGAAATACCCCTAAACAAGGATTTACGTGCAATTTTACTCTAAATTTACCCCCTAAAAGTTGGATTTTTCTTCAGGTTTTGAAGAAAACCTTTTTGTGGACATTTTTTGTTTTTGTTTTAAAAAAACACCCCTTTTTGTTGAAAATCATCGTTTATAGACCCTAAAACACCTGCAGTGCTTTCCGTGTCGGTTACGAAAAAAATGACCCCTTTTTAAATGACCCCTTTTTCCATGTTTATCTATTCACGCATGTGTACACCAATATAGCTCAGTGGCCCCCCGGGGTTCCACCTTATATAATATTTTACCTTGAGCACTTGTTTATTGATTTGAATGTTTGACAAAGGACAAACTTGAAGCAGATGTGTTCTGACAACTATTGGATGATTATTTGGAGGAGAATCAAGATTCCAAGAAAGGTACTCCATCACCAGTTATAACTTGGTTCTGATCTTATTAACCAAATTTGCCTGGTAATTTTGGGTAGAAAAAACAAAATTTATTCATAATGAAATAGTGAAAATGATGAACTTTGAATATAGCTCATGGGTAAACATGGATGTTTAGGGTTTTTAAACTTGTAATATTGCTTTTTTTGTTTGATTTATTGGATTAGATTGATTCAATCTGGTTTGATCAAACTCGGCTTTTAAATATCTGTTATGTTAAAAGCATTTGTTATTTATCTTAATATTTTCTTCTTAGACTGACTGAAATTGTAATTAAGTCATGATAGATAGATGATATATTTAGGTTGTTTTGTAACACAAAACACCAGCACTTTACAGATCATTATCACTTTTATTATTTATAAAAGTCAGCTGATTTGGATGCTTGTATTTCAAAATCTACAACATTCATAGTAAGTAGTTCACATATACTGTATAAACCTTGAAGTTTGCAACAAGCAATCAGACTCTGTTACAAAATCCATAGCATATCCCTTGTACTCTTCAACATTGTGAACTGGATGTTTTGTATTGTGTAAGAGACTGGTAATGATTGATTAGGAATCACTGCGTATTAACATTTTCTTACATTAATTCTTCATGATTTTTTTTATTATTTTTGGTTAATTTTGGCTAACACATGGACAATAATTGAATATAAGTAAATTTGAATATTCAGCAAGATTTGGTACGTTGTTATGATTTGAGAAATACGGACCAATTCTCTTCCCCGTATGGTCATATTGGTTTTTGTGCGTTAATCGGCTGCTTGTTGCATATTTCAAGATTTACACAGTATAGTATTGAACATGACTAAGCTATCTGTTCTTTTTATGTGGTCAAGCAACCTTTATTTCCCAATGCATGTCCTATATAGAAATGAAAAATGAGACGCAGATGTATGAGGCTGAAAGGCAATGTCTTGGGCCATTTGAGATATTAAACAAACACAAGGGAAATAACATTAATGTCACTACAATAATACCTTCCAACTCTAGTGTTTTTCCAAGACGTGTATTCATGTCAAGGGAAAACAACAAACTACATTCCTCTAATACTGTAGGAGTTTTGATATATCTACATTAGACATAGCGAATCCATTTAACTTATGAAAAAATATATATTTGAATAAGATGGAAAGTAGCAATTTAAATAAAATCAAACAAAAGTATTTCTGTCAAATATGATATTTTTATGTACCTTTCAACAACTTCAATTGATATTATTAATCAGATAAGTGCTGCCCTAAGTATTGTTTTACTTTTTTCAATTTTTGGTCAGTTTTAATCTTTAAAGTTTATGGTTATTGTGACCAGAATGTCAGGAATATAATTTAGGCCCTCTTTCGCTTCATTTCCAAGTGATTTGTGTAATGAACATTTGAATACGCCAGTGTAAGAAAACCCCAACTCCAATAGCTCCCTTCTGTTAATTATACTTATAAAATATAAATGCATACAAATCTCTGAAAATGCTTTCACATCACTAAAATAGGATTTCTATGTCAATATCATAGTGTCACATTTGACCCTGTAGTTGACTTTTTTAGACATTGTTAGATAATTGTTATAGTACATTGTAACAAGAAGTAGGTTGTAACAGACTATTCAACTTTTAGCAACCAAATACAGCATTGATTTTTCTTAGTTTTGATATTTTCCATTTTGTTACAGCAGATATTGAATTTATTCAGAACATGAACTACCGTATCCACTCGTTTAATTCAACTATTTCGGGACTAACAAATCCTTTAAATTAATATATTTCTGTTCTCCAAAAGTTTTTAATCAACTGACTCTCACAACCCTGTTATGTTGACACATTTCATGTTCCTGATTATAGACACCTCTTTTTGCTGTGCTCTAACCCAATGATCCCGTTTTTCACCGTGCTGTCACCCAATGATCCACCTATTTATTTGAAGTCCAACCTTATAACCCTCTTTTATGGTGTCTCTCATCCATTGCTCAGATTTTTTAGAACCTACACTGAATGATACCATTTTATCATTCTTTAGAACAAACAACTCTGAATGACCCAGCTTTATTACCTGTGCACAAAATGCTCCCCACATAATTTTTTCAACATGTTTGTCACCTTCATATTGAATACTGGTAGGAACAGGTACGTCAATTTCATATATGGGAGGCGCAGTATTCATTATGCCATATTATCAAGATCACAGATATAAATTTAGTAGGCAGGTGTTAAGCTGACACTGCTGTGTCAATCCCATAATCCCTTTAAATCTCAGGATGATCACAGGCATTATTGTATTACCCCCGGGGTATTACCTTATAATCTCAGTTGTGGTACTTTATGTGAAGCACTAAACATCTGGATAAGTACTTGCTATGTTAGTGCAGGAAACAATGTCATTTGGGAAAGAATATGATATTTATTTTGAAGTATTTTGAATTTATTGAAGCTACAATGATTAGATTGTGGTCTCAAACCTACATTGTGTTATTATATGAAAACAATGTCTTTATATTCCATAAGCTTAATTGTAACAAATTAATACTTACTTACATCACAGGATGCAAACTTTATTTGTTCCCTCTCAGGCAGGCTTGTAGCCAGGATTTTTTCTAGGGGTGCGTATTTTTAAAATGTGGACCTTTTGGACTAATTTTAGTGGTTTTGACAAAGTAACAAGCAAAAAAAAATAATTTAGCAGTTTTCCAAGCGTTTTATGTACAATTTTAATAAAAAAACAACCTACATTTTCATGTGTTTGTCCTTGGGTGTTCTTTTGGTGGACATTTAGGGAATTTTTGAGGACTTTTTTGTACATAACATAAGGTCAATTTTTACATTGAAATATTTGTAAGCAACATTTTTGATAAAACAATCATTAAACCTAAGGGTATATGAAACTTCTTACAGACTACAAAGTTTCAGTTGCATGGATCAAAGACTGAATCCCTCTTGCAAAAGTAGGATATCAAAACCTGTGAAACATTCATGCTGTTTTGCTGTTCTGAAATGTCATGTGAGTAGCTCACTGCGCAGAATCAAGTTTCAATGGAAAGAATAGGAAATGAGAAAGGAATCAAGCTTGACAAAGCCTTAGTTGGTTATGTCACCAATATTGATTGAGTGTTTCAATCTCCTACTGTGTTCAAGGCAGTTTGCAAAGTGACGCCGTTTGAAAAAAAAAATGAATCACTGTTGAATCGATCGCTTAGCGATCGCTTAATAAATGACTACAAAGGCTGCTTTGTTGTACACCTAATTACTCTTAGGTCATGACTCAGGACATTACTAAAGGGGAAACTACACTATTTTGTAGGGGCAAACTTGTTTACTTTTCAGATTCCTGATGTAAACAATATTATCATGGAAATTAGGAATGTTATTAAAATATCTAGCCAGAGTGTTCATTCAAAGTAGACTCCTGGGCCCAATTTCATAAAACCATTCTAAGTCTAGTTTGTTTCTAACTTCGTTTCTATCGTTAGTTCATTGCTAAACCGATTTCATAAAACCATTCT
>JXSR01S000414.1:92649-114927 GCA_000969725.1 Ophiothrix spiculata | reverse complement strand
GTCTAGTTTGTTTCTAACTTCGTTTCTATCGTTAGTTCATTGCTAAACCGATTTCATAAAACCATTCTTAGCTTAGCAAGGTTCTTGCTAAAATTAGAATATCTCTTTGGTATTTCTAAATCCTTAGAACCATTCCAAGTTACTTTTATCCGGACATCAAAATGTATGTAGACGAATGAAATCACCAACTTTAAGTCCTTAAATGGTCTAATAATATAGAAAACAATTGGTACTTGTCGAATATCCAAAATATGTCAAATTAAGAGCATTGAAATAAGTGTGGGATGTATGATGATAATTTAAAATAAAAAACTACAAAAAAAATAAAAATAATGTACAAATAATGAGTTGCCGTTTAGAGACAAAAATAACAGAAATAATTTATTGAAGGTTTTTGCTTATAAATGAAGTGGTGTAGTCTAATTAACAATCAAATGAAAACCCTTTTTACAGAAAAATTACAATCTTTATGGTCTTTGCCTTCTCTATTACGAAAAATCTTTTAATATACGCTATGCATATTTTGTATGTTGTGTTTACCGATACCCCAATGGTCTGTAGCCCTATAATTTTCAGAACTTTTCTTGTTTAAATTGATTTCTATTTAGAACTATTCAGAGATGCCACTTTTCAGGTTTTAACCTGAAATCAGGTTTTTTTAGAAGCTCAATCCATGATTTCAGGTTTTTCTATGATCTCAAATTTACATACTTTCATATATTTTCTGCCCTTTTTGGAGTATCTTTTGAGAATTGATGGCTTTTTCAGGTTTTTTCAATGCAATCAGTGGCATCTCTGACTATTCTTATTTCAAGTACTTTCTATTGTTCTTGGGGAGTAGTTATAATATTAAATCCTTGTTCAATCACTGTAACATTCTATCTTGCTTCTAGCAAGCAACTAATAAGAAATTTAGTTGATTTCTAACAAGCAACAAACTAGCCATTTAGAATGTTGCTAAGTCCTAGCTACTTGCTAATTTAGAATGGTTTTATGAAATTGGGCCCTGGTTTATACATATATGGCATTCATAGATCTTGCTGCTTACGCACATAATCCTTTTTGTATCTCAAATGATAACAAAGTTTAACAAACCACAGAAATATTTGTATTGCAAAATGTATTCATTTCCTGTTAGTTCCCAGCTGCAGTAAGCTGTTTAGATCTCAGAAGCCTATATGCTCATTACAAATGTAGGGTATTTGAAATGTCATAGGCTTATTTTGAGTTTATTTCAATTTGTAATACATGTCATTTGTCCAAATCAGTGGGAATATAGCTTGATTTATTAGTATTAAATTGAGGAAGATTTGAAGAAATGTAAATACCACTATCTAGGTTGGTTGTGTTATGGCAATGAGTGATTTGATTTTGGATGAGAAAGAATAACAAGCTGGTTGTAACATATTAATTCTATAAGCAAAAACTGGAGGTATCTGGAGGTAAATTTAATAATTAGTATCATTGCAAAGCTGTCTTTTAATTGGGAAACATGCTCCTGATTTTTTACCCGTATTGTTCTAAAATTAAAAAAATCAGGATAAAATATACTTTTTTGGGCATATACCAGTATTGGTCAATTCTAGGACATTTTAGCATTGAACAATTCTAGAAGTGTTTTTTGGTTTCCATTATTATTGAAAGAAATTACAATAGTGGAATACACATTTCATCAGTAGCATAGCCAGGGGGCAGGGGGGCAGACTGCCCCTCCCCCTGACAACTAAAATGAGGACGGAAAAGCGAAAAAATGGGGACGTGAAAGAAGGGGGGAAAGAAGGGGAAGGAGAGAGAGAGAAAGGGAAGGAAAGAGGAAAGAAAAGGGATCAGAGGAAAGGGAGAGAATAAAAGGGAAGGAGGGAGAAAAGGGAAAGGGAAGGAGAAGGGAAAAAGGAAGGGAAAGAAAAAGGAGAAGGAGAGAGAAGAAAGTGGGGAAGAAGGGAAAGAAAGAGTAAGAGAAGGAAAAAATAAGAGGCAGAAAAAGGGGAATGGAAACATAGGTGGCGGAAGCGGTCTCCCCCCCCCCCCCCCTAAATTTCAAGAGGGGATGGACCCCCTCAAAAAAAATAAAGAAGAAAGAAAGAAAAGGAAAACAAACTGAAAATTTCCCTTTGTTTTGATAATAATTTATGTATGAAAAATCGATCAGATATCATATCAATTTTCAGTAAAAAATTGCTATTTTTGCAAATATTTCAATTATATTTTCCCAGGTGGGTACTCCACTTTGGTCTGAACGGGGGTGTGCAGCTAGGACCCTTGAACCCTTACCAACCCATATCTAAGGGTAATTTTTGAGAAAAAGTGCACCCATGTTTAGGGATTTTGCTCCAAAAAAATAGATTTTTCAAAAATTTCTTGGCTCGCGATGTTAGCTCAGAAAATGGTTTTTTAAAACCATTTTAGCGGTTTTTCTTGAAAATGTAACCCATGTCTAGGGATTTTGGTGATAAAAATGAGACCCATGTTAAAGGATTTTTTGTGAAAAACTAACCCATTTCAGCGGCACATCCCTGTATTATACCTTATGTGAGTACCCTCCGCTATATTTTAACAATTTGCAGCTGAAATTAGCCGATTGGACATATTTTTTTGCACGCTATACCACTGCCACTGAATGGAAAGCGAAAGAGAAGAGAAATGTGGGAGTGACAAAAAGAAAAAGATAATGGGGACAAAGGCAGTGAGAAAATTGTGAAATGTGTTAAACATTTTCATTAGTATCATTGAAAGACTTAAAAATAATGTAATGAAAAAACAAATACAATAAAGGGACGACACCGATGTCTTAGGGACGAAACCAACATTTGCCCCCTCGGACTGACAATGCTGGCTACGTGCCTGCATTTCATTCCAGTATTGGTAAATGCTTCTATTGTTCCAGTATCCTTAAATGCCAAAAATTGTCTTCAAGTCACAATCACAATTTTCTAAGGTTTGCAATGTGTAATTATATGAAAAAATGTCTTTTTATTCACAGGATGCAATGTGGACCAAACTTTAGTCGTTCCCTCTCAGGGGTAAATAATTGAAAAAAGATATTTATTAGGGAAAGAATAAAGATAAGCAAATGTGCTTAATTATTTCAAATTAATTATGGATTTTCCAGATAGCATGAAGTCAATTTTAACATTGAAATATGTGGACTGCAGCGGCAAAAGGGTGCAGTTGTCGGCTCGTACATGTTGCTCCTTGTAGCATATCTGATGTATGCTATTTGTATGCATCAGATATGCTACAATGAGCAACATGTAGGAGCCGACAACTGCACCCTTTTGCCGCGGCGGGACACATTTATGTAAGCAACAGTTTTGATAAAAAAATCATTAAGGCCTGGTCCAGACTCCACTATCGCATAGAATATTTTGCTTAGAATATTCTATGCTGACAACAAAATGACTTAGGTCATCCAATATATCTGTGTGTTTTATTGTGTGTTTTGTCGTCAGCATAGAATATTCTAAGCAAAATATTCTATATATACGATAGTGAAGTCTGGACCGGGCCTAAATCCAAGGGTATATGGAATATCTTACAGTGAACTGTTTTTTCTGATTTAAACCTGGGAATTTTTAATGCTGCTTACACGAATGCATGGATCAACAACTGAATCCCTCTTGCAAAAGTAGGACATCAAAATCTGTGAAACATTCATGCTACTTCATGTGTACAAATCTACCTGAAATGTCATGTGAGTAGCTTTACTGCACAGAATCAAGTTTTAATGGAAAGGATAGGAAATGAGAAAGAAATTAAGCTTGACAAAGCCCTAGGTGGTTATGTCACCAATATATCAGTGTAGAATCATTATTCAATCCATGTATCTTGAGTGAGTATAGTGGTAACTGACACGGGTTCTCAATTTGTTGAAAATATATTGGATTTTTAGTTTACCTTGACTGAGTGAGAGAAGTGGCTGTTTTAAGGTGAGCCCTCCCCTCCCCCCCCAAAAAAAAGGTCATGCTCTGGAAGTTTAATTTGTTGTTCTTTTTTGGATAATTGAACAATAATATATAGAACTGATGTTTTGAATTTTCTGAAACTGCATTCAGGATTTGTCCAAATACGATATTATATATTAAGAGTGTAAAAGAGTTTCAATCTATTATAATACAACTTCTTTTTTACGCTGGTGGACATGATAATATGTAGGTAATTAAAAATGTGTTATCACTCACAAATGTTAGCATATTTAATTCCATTCTATGTATTCAATTATGCTTATTTTAATGAATTAATACTTAGTTGATTGGATGCAACGTTGACCAAACTTTATTCGTTCCTTCTCATTGGTCAAAACTTGAAAAGATATTTATAAGGGAAAGAATAAAGATAAGCACATGTGCTCAATTATTTCAATTTGATTGTGGATTTTCTAGATAACATAAGGTCAGTTTTTACATTGAAATAATTGAAAGTAACACTTTTGATAAAACAATCATTAAACCCATGGGTATATGGAATATCTTACAGACTATAATGTTTAAGTTTTAAACATATATATTGAACTATTTTTTCTGATTTATACCTGGGAGTTTTTTATGCTGTTTACTCGAATACATGGATCAAAGACTGAATCCCTCTTGCAAAAGTAGGACATCAAAACCTGTAAAACATTCATGCTGCTTTATGTGTACAAATCTACCTGAAATGTCATGTCAGTAGCTCACTGCGCAGAATCAAGTTTCAATGGAAAGGATAGGAAATGAGAAAGAAATTAAGCTTGACAAAGCCCTAGGTGGTTATGTCACCAATATATCAGTGTGGAATCATTATTCCTCCTTACAATCTAAATCAATTACCCTTAACCATCCATATATATTGAGTAAATATTTGAGTATAGGGTAATTGAAATGGGTTCTCAATTTGTTGATAACTAGATTGGATTTTTAGTGTACCTTGTCTGACTTCGAGATGTTACTGTTTGAAAGTGAACCAAAAAAAAATAGGTCATGTTCTGCAAAATTCTTATATTGTTCTTTTTATGGATAATTGAAAAAATTGCAATTTGGAATTGATGTTTTGAATTTTCTGAAACTGTTGCTCACAGCATTCAAGAGTTTGTTCAAAATTCGACATCTTCTTTTTATGCTGATAAACATGACAATATGTCAGTAATCAAACATGTGTATCACTCACAAATCTTATACATAATTATTTGCATTCTATGTATGATATATGCTATAAAAAAACAAATTGTAGGTACAGGTAATTTTTTCCTTTTGTTTTTGAGTTTTGTTGTTTTTTCAATATTTTTAAAATTCCAAATACATATACTATGAATTATTGACACATGCAATCTACTACGTTGAAAAAACTCTGTAAAGCATTATCATGATTATGTAGGATTAGTATAATTCCTACACCAATTTTAAAAGTATACATTTTAAAGATTACTTTTTGAGTTTATTTGTTCTTTGAGTGGTGAACCCTGGAGAGCTTGATTTTCTTCTCTGGTTTTTTTTAAAGTTGAAAAAATCTAGAGTGTGTCCTTGGGGCATTTATTTTTTCATTCTTTTGTTTTCAAATTTAGGAAGTAAAGGAAAAAATGCCCATTTTAAAAATTTAGTCTTTAATCAAAATAAGTAAGTAAACTTTGTTAAAAATGTCAATGTGTTTTAATGTATACAATGAAAAAATGTCACACCAAGTTAAACCAACTAGATTTCTTTGGTTGTATTAGGTTAATGAAATGGTGATATGATCATTTTATCAGGAAATTAGGAATGTTGTAATTTATCTAGCCACAGTGTTCCTTAAAAATAGGCTCCTGGTTTGTCATCATTAAATTAGTACAAATATATACATATATATAAAGAGAGGTAACCATTATTTTTGCTGTTTTAGCACATAATCATTTTGGTGTTTCAAATGATACACACATATTATGTTTAAGAAACCACAAAACTACACTACCAATCAAAAGTGTTTGCGCATGCTTAAATATGGGCAAAACCTAATTATTATATCAAAAGACCAAGACTCTTAAAAAATTCTTGTTTTTTATAGGTGCCATATGTATACAATATAAACAATCCATGTTTCTGCTGATATTAGATGTTCCATAACCATAAAAATGGCTGATTTCCCGGACAAATACACCACATGCACTTTTTGATATGTACCTATGTTGTTTATTATTCAATGCTCATTATCACCTTGTATCTGTAATGAACATTTTCAGGTTATAAGTTTTCCTACAAATGTGCAATTATGTATTTAAACTCCATTTTGAATGTGCAAAAGAAACTATACAGTATGTTTAGCACGTCATATTTTCAAGTGCAGTGAATGCAATTCCTGTTGAGTTCTTTAGATCTATCTATGTAAAATATAATATAAAATCTGGGAAAAAATGATGCAATTGATGAACGGTTAAATATTTTGTGCGCAAACACTTTTGACCAGGAGTGTATTTGTAATGCAAAATATATTCATTTCCTGTTAGTTACCAGCTGCAGTAAGCTGTTTAGATCTAGAGGCCTATATGCCCATTACACATTTAGGGTATTGGAAATGTCATAGGCTTATTTTGAGCTTATTTCAATTTGTAATAAATGTCATTTGTCCAAATTTGTGGGAATATAGCTTGAGTTATTAGTATTTAATTGAGGAAGATTTGAAAGAAAAGTAAACAACAATATCTAGGCTGGTTATGTAATTCCATTGAGTGTGTGATTTGGTTTTTGTTGACAAAAAGAATAACAAGCTGATTGTAACTTAATTATTAATTCTATAAGCAAAAACTGGAGGTATCTGGAGGTAAATTTGATAATTAATATTATCTCAAAGCTGTCTTTTAATTGGGGAAAATTCTCCTGATTTTTTACATGTGTTGTTCTAAAATTAACAAAATCAGGATAAAATATAGTTTTTTTGGTATATACCAGTATTGGTCAATTATAGGACATTTTAGCATGAACAATTCTGGAAGTGATTTTTTTTTTTGTTTCCATTATTGTTGAAAGAAATTACAATAGTGGTATACACAATACACATTTCATTCCGGTATTGGTAAATGCTTCTGTTGTTCCAGTATCATTAAATGCCAAAAATTGTCTTCTAGGGTTTACATTGTGTAATAATAGGGAAAGAATAAAAATAAACACATGTGCTTAATTATTTCAATTTGATTATGGATTTTCCAGATGCTAAGGTCAAATTTTACATTAAAATATTTGTAAGCAACACTTTTGATAAAACAATCGGTATTTGAGAAGTTGTTGGGTGGTATTGTACCCAATTAAACCCAAGGGTATATGAAACATCATATAGACTACAATGTTTAAGTTTGAAACATATATATTTAAATATTTTTTTCTGATTTAAACCTTTGAATTGGTTATGTTGCTTACTCCATTGCATGGATCAAAGACTTCATTTCTAAACTTCTCGAAAAAGTTGTCTTAATACAAACTCCAAAGTCATCTTCAAGACAATAACCTTCTTGAATTACATCAGTCAGCCTACAGGAAAGGTCACAGCGTGGAAACTGCAGTGCTCAGCGTCATGGATTGCCTACTCTCTGTTACCGATGATAAGTTTCTTTCACTTGTGGCTCTCCTCGACCTCAGCGCTGCATTTGACACGCTTGATCACTCCATACTTTTGGTGTAAGAGGAATGTCCTTGACTGGTTAAACTCTTATGTTACTGGGAGGTTTCAGTCTGTTACCGTTAGCAAATTGTTGTCCAATCCATCTCCGCTCTTGTACGGAGTCCCTCAAGGCTCTGTGCTGGGGCCTGTTTTGTTCACTCTCTATTCACAGCCTCTCTATGAAATTTTGCTCCCTTATAATTGCCAATTTCATAAGTATGCTGACAATACTGAGTTATCCCACTGTAGCTTGCCTAATGACTTTGATTCTTCAAAACTGTGTGTGCAGAACTGCATTAAAGCCATCATGGAATGGATGGACAGCAACAAATTGATGCTTAACGGTGATAAAACTGAAACATTAATCGTGGGTACTGGGTCTCGTTTAAATCAGGTCAATATCGATACCATCCAGGTTTTGAATTCCACCATCCCTTTTCAAAAGTCTATCAGATACCTCGGTGTTAGACTTGATTCCACTTTAACTATGCGTGATCATATTAGTGATGTTTGTCGCTCTTCCTATTTGTCTTTACGACGCATCGGTTCCATTCGCAATCTTCTTTCCGATAAAGCCGCTATCTGTCTTGTCAACGCCCTCATAACATCGCGTTTGGACTTTTGCAATTCAACCCTGGCTGGTATCAATGTTGACCAAGTTTATCGTCTGCAGAGAATTCAGAACGCAGCTGCCAGACTCATTACTAGGAGGCATAAACATGAACACATCTCTCCAGCTCTTTTTGATCTCCATTGGCTCCCTGTTAGCTACTGTATCAAGTTCAAGCTTTGTGTTTTGGTTTATCGTCACTTTGAAGAAACTCTTCCACCATATTTATCTTCCGTGCTGCAAATTTATCACCCGCAGCGTAGCCTACGTTCATCCACTGACAGACTTCTTGTAATACCCGGTGTCAACTTGAAGACTGCTGGTGAACGTTCCTTTCGTTACTCTGCCTCCGTTGAATGGAACGCTCTCCCTAAGCCACTTTGTTTCACACCTACTTTGGCTCAGTTAAAACAGAAATTAAAAACCCACTTCTTCCATCAAGCCTTTCCTGAGTGTAATTAGTTGTTTCTGTTTTTGTGTTCATGTTTGTGTTTCTTTGTATGCCCTGAGGTCTGTGCAGACGATTTTGCGCGTAATAAGAACCATTTATTATTATTTATTATTATTATCCCTCTTGCAAAAGTAGGACATCAAAACCAGTAAAACATTCATGCTACTCATGTGTACAAATCCACCTGAAATGTCATGTGAGTAGCTTACTATGCAGAATCAAGTTTCAATGAAAAGGTTAGGAAATGAGAAAGAAATTAAGCTTGACAAAGCCCTAGGTGGTTATGTCACCAATATATCAGTTTAGAATCATTATTCCTCCTTACAATCTAAGTCAATTACCCTTAACCATCCATATATCTTGAGTAAAGGGTAATTGAAACGGGTTCTCAATTTGTTGAAAATAAGATTTGATTTTTAGTTTACCTTGTCTGAGTGAGAGAAGTGGCTGTTTTAAGGTGAGCCAAGAAGGAAGGGCATGTTCTGAAAGTTTAATTTGTTGTTCTTTTATGGATAATTGAAAAATTTCAAAATTGGAATCGATGTTTTGAATTTTTTGAAGCTGCATTCAAGATTGTTAGAAATATGATATTAACTCTAAGTCTACTAATGGCGGCTAGAGTCGCCAGTCATTCGCATCTACATGTTTCTGGTTTAGCTGAAATGTTCATGATCCCAAGAAGGTAATTGCCCATTAAATTGATAGATTTATAAATGAATTATTGGAAAATTATTGAATTGATGTCAATAAAGGAGGTACAATACCAGCAGACATCAATTATTGATCTAAACAACAGAGGTATTGATCTAAATCAATATTCAATAAACTTGTCTATTCAGCATCAAAGTGATTACGTAACTCACCCAGTTACTGGATCACGCACATACCCTTACAACGGTAAGTGTAATACTTTTGTGTGGTGATCATTTCGATCATGGTTCAAAACAAGAAAGCCTGATCCAGTTGTCTGGGTGATAATCGGATGACACGTACCACTTCGATACTGAATTAGGTGGTGGACTTGATGTAGCAGTCAATAATTGACTATTGTTTGATAAAGTTACCGGTACTCCAAAACCAGACACAGGATTAGGAATTTTCAAAACTTGCTAGTTTTGTAAGGGTTAAATGTGTAAAAGATTTTTAGTCAATTTATTATAATATATCTTCTGTTTATGCTGATGAACACAAAAATATGTCAGTAATCAAAAAAGAGATATCACTCACAAATCTTATGCATAATGTATTGCATTCTATGTTATGATATACACTATATACCCTAGGGCTTAATACAAGTTGTAGGTAATTTTCATTACAGTTTGTAAGTTTTGTTATTTTTTCAATATATTTCAGAATTCCAAGTACTATCAATGATTGAGACATGCAATCCACTACTTTGAATACACTTTTTAACAACATTATGTAGGATTAGCATAATACCAACACCAATTCTAAAAGTGTAGATTTCATAGATTTCAGAGTTTGTTCATTCATTAATAGTGTTAATACCTGAGTATAGAATTTCTTCTCTGATTTTTTGAAAGTTGAAAGAAATCTAGAGTTAGAGTGTATGCTTGGGGATTTATCTTATATTCTGTTGATCTCAAATTTTGGAAGTAACTGAAAATTTACTTATTTTAAAAGTTGAGTAATAAGTAAGCTTGTTAAATATTAGATGCCTTTTAATGAGAAAATGTCCAAACAACTAGATTTTGGGGCTCTCCACACGGTCAAATTAATCTCTACTTTGCACATCTAGACACATGTAGATGTGCCTTCGCATGTACATACGCATAGTTGCGGTATTTCCATGCACACGCAAGTGTGTCAGTACGCACTGCGTCAGAAAGGTCAGACTGACGCACGACTGTGTGATCACAATCTGCACTTCGGAAAGGTACATTCATCTAGATGCATCGTTAGTAAGGTCAGATTAACGCAAGACTCTAGATTTGACCTTCCCATGTGCAGAGTCCCTTTATTGTTTGTATTAGGTAATAAAATAGTGATATGTATTGTTATACATTTTATTGGAAAATTAAGAATGTTTTTAATATATCTAGCCAGATTATCCTTCGAAGTAGTCTCCTAGTTTGCCATCATTGAATTAATACAAATATATACATATATAGCAAAACCATAATTTTCATTATTTTTACATTTATACTTTGGTATCTCAAATGATAAACAGAGTTTGTATTTTTAAGAAACCCCAGAAATATTTGTAATACAAACAAAATGTATTCAGTTTCTGTTATTACCAGCTGTAGTAAACTGTTTAGATCTTAGAAGCCTATACTTTGATCAACAATAAATAGGTGGGGATTATGAGGATTTGTCTTCATCCGCAAGTAAACATAATGCCACTTACACACGCGCTGTAGATACTGATGCGCGGGTCACACGTAAGAGACGCATGCTGCCTCTCTTGCAGTTGTGCTGTGTTCAGCTACGCACACATGTATCTGTATCAATTCACAATGTGAAGAGGCCCGCCTATTTGGTGTTGATCAAAGTATATGCCCATTGCAAATGTAGGGCATCGGAAAAGTCAGAATTCGTAATAAATGTCATTTGTCCAAATCTGTGGTAATATAGCTTGATTTATTAGTATTTAATTGAGGAAGATTTAAAGAAACGTAAACAACACTATTTAGTCTGGTTATGTGTTGGCAGTGAGTTTATGCTTTGACTTTGGTTGAACAACAATAACAAGCTGACTCTTAACTTATTTAATTCGATAAGGATTTTAAAAGTCCTTTGAGTATATTCAACCAATTTGTTCAATGATTTTAGAAACTTGATGAGAAAAATTTATATTTAGTCTAAGATATTTTGATTTTCCTTGTTTTGATGGGTAATTAAAAGATTTATGTTAATTATCCTTAAATTTCACGCTGGTTGTATGGTATATAGTACACAGCCCCTCACCAGGCTAGCCAGAATTTCTCACCGGGAAAATCAGGAGAGACGGATAGGGGAAAGAGGGAAGGGAAAAGAAAAGGGAAAAGAAGGAAAGGGACAGGACGATAGACAAATGGGAAGAAACTGAGATAAAATGTTGGCAAAATCAAGTCAAAAAATGTGATTTTTTTTATTGTCCACATTTCAAATGTATAATAAAATTAGAGTCCCACAAAAATCGAGAAATAAAGTAAACCTCTCTGCACAAAGTTGTATTTTACACTTTCTAGCTGGTTACAAAATAATAATGAAAATATAGATTTTGCCTGGATGTTCCTTTTATGCTATTCTGTTACTGGTTAATTTTGACGTGTCAAGGGCATTGATACTATGCAAAAATATTCATAACTCTATAACAAATTATATGAAATATTTGGTATTAACTGTTTGCCTCTTGCTCTCTGGATTCTATAAAACGAGATACTGAAATTAATTTTACGTGCTTGCTGCAACATATACTGTCTACATTCAAAGATACTGAAATTTACTTCAAGTCCTTGCTACAAACAAATATGTATACATTTTACAACTTGTTAATACTATTAATACATATATTCCAAGCTGAAGATAATATGTACAGATCTAATGCATATTATACAAGTGACAAGCAAAATGAAACAATTATTATACAGAAGTAAATTGCTATAAAAAAAAATACAGGTAATTTACAATGCACTATGCATCGCTGACTTTGTATCTTTGCGAATTCTCTGTGTTTTAAATGGCCCTTTTAAACAAATCTTTGTATTTTAGTATAATTCGAAATACTAAACGTGGCTCTCAGTGATGGGTGATGTTACCTTCAACTCACGGTTTTATGTTACTGGTTAATTTGACGTGTCAAGGGCATTAATACTATGCAAAAATATTCATAACTCTATAACAAATTATATGAAATATTTGGTATTAACTGTTTGTCTCTTGCTCTCTGGATTCTATAAACGAGATACTGAAATTAATTTTAAGTGCTTGCTGCAACATATACTGTCTACATTAAAAGATACTGAATATTACTTTAAGTTTTTGCCACAAACACATATGTATACATTTTAGAACTTGTTAATACTATTAATACATATATTCCAAGCTGAAGATAATATGTACAGATCTAATGCATATTATGCACATATAATGCACATTATACAAGTGACAATCAAAATGAAACAATTATTATACAGAAGTTAATTGCTATTAAAAAAAATACAGGTAATTCACAATGCACTATGCATCGCTGACTTAGTTTGTATCTTTGCAAATGCTCTGTGTTTTAAATGGCCCTTTGAAACAAATCTTTGTATTTTAGTATAATGCGAGGTGTCTCAACAATCTCTAGGTTTGATGAACAAAATTTCAGTCATATGTGATGACTCACACAGAAAAGGGGGACTTTGCGACGATCTGCAGACTGAGATATCAGGCTTTGAAGTTGAGAAGTGGTAAAATTTTCGTCTGGGGGTGAATTTGAGATTTTGTGATATTTTGAATCTTCAAAGTTTTAAAAATCCTCCTACCAAGCCGTTTTCTATACAATTGCGAATATGATTTTCTAACACCGTGTCAAATTCCTTTTTGCAATTTTGTGATCGGAAGAAAAAATCCTCGAAAACAGGCCGTTTCCTCAGCTCAAATTTTCACATCTGACCGACTGCCTAGATAATAAAAGATATGTATCTTGTCAAATTTGATGATGATTGAGTGCTCCTAAGTACCTGTTGCTAAGGAGATTTTTTGTATAGTTGAATAGTAATCAATAAAATTGATGCTTTCACAAACCCAAATTTTAAAGCCTGTTTTCTCCAATTGCTATTTTTGAAAAGTGATCAACACGGTCTTACTAAAATAGCCATATCTTCGGAACGGATTGTTGTATCAAAATTTTTGAGGTACCAGATTATTTGTGAAACTCTAAGCTTTCACATGATGCCAAAAACTTGTTTTGAAGACAGATTAATGAACATTGATTTAGAATTTGCAAATGCATTATGGCAAAGCAAAGATGTTATAAATGAACATGCATTATAAATTATTGCTAAACTATATTTCTATTCTATTACAGAGAACTTATTTTAAAGATTGAGATTAATGAACATTGATTTTGAATTTGCAAATGCATTATTGCAAAGCAAAGATGTAATAAATGAACATTCATTATAAATCATTGCTAAACTATAATTTTATTCTATTACAGGGAACTTGTTATAAAGATTGAGATTAATGAACATTGATTTTGAACATGCAAATGCATTATGGCAGAGCATATTTTGAAAAATGAACATAATGATAAATTATTTGTGTACTATCTATTACAGATTCCACAAGAGCTGTCTGATGAAGACACAGCTGTGCCCAGTGCTAACATTTGCCCACTTTGTAACAAACCAAGAACTAATGATACCACCTTAGCAACATCAGGGTAAGTATATGTGACCCATCATATCGAAAGGTACCTTAAGGGTCCCAAAATGAAATTGATTTGTTGATCTCATCTGAAAGATTAGATTATAAGCTTTAAAATGACACCTTGCTTTTAGTTATTGGATGATCGATTGCAAATTTACATTCAAATTGGTAAAAGGCATCAGGCTGATTCAGAAACTATAGTTCTGAGAAAATCAAGTTTAAAGTTTCTGTACTGGTAAAACTTGAATGGAGAAAGGATTTGTATCTTGTTTTTTAACAAATTAATCTTATGTTTTGGATGTTGGAGCCTGATTAATATGATAGAGTACATTTCAAAGGTAACGTTGCTGATGAAATTAGAAATTCGACCTTGAATGTGATTTTTGACTATGCTCAGCTTCAATGGCCTGTATCTCGTAATTTACTATGCTGGTATTAAGGTACCTATATAGAGATAATACTAGTAGAAAGCTTTAGGAAGCTTGATCATGCCAAAAAACAAGTATTGTTTTATCAAAAAAAATATGTCAAAATGAATCTAAATTCATTTTAAACCTCTAAATCTAACACATACTCCCCCCCCCAAAAAAAATAAATAAAAAAAATAGAAAAAACATTTTTCAATTTGAAAACCAAAAAAATGTAGGGTCTTTATCCTCTTGTTCATAATTTCTCTCATTAACATATAATGGTTCAAATAGGAGGGGTGGTTGATATTGGTTACTTCTCTGGCCTGCCACACATACATACAATATTTTGTCCAATGTGCGGTGATTACACATAAGAATGGTTTTTGCATTAATTGCATCAGGAATCAAAAATATTTTATCACTTCTTAATTAATATATTAATTTGACATTTTTCAATAAATAGTTTATCAGGTATGAATTTTCATTTTATTATTGTTTGGGACTCAGTTATTTCCAATTAGAAAGCTCTGTGTTTGTAAATAAAACACAAGTTACTAATTGGAGTTGCAAGAACTAAACTATGTGAAATGATACCTTTTCCTAGCTGGTTCAAAACGTATTATTATCGATCCTGTCATCAGGATACCATCACAATCATTTCGCTTTAACTGATCCTTGCCAGCGAAGCATTTGGCCTATCGGTACTTGGATTTTAATGTTCCCCATAACAGCTACCCATTAACACTTGGGTTGATGAAGCAACAGAGATTAAGAAGCCTAAGAACATAAATGTAGCCATAGCTGTAGTGGGGTTGAACTTAGGACCTAATGATTCGGAGTCATGTACTATTCCACTAGACTGCGCAAGTCCTAAGCTTCTTATGTTAATATTTAACATTGTAAAGTGATCATTCCCAGCATGCATATATTTCATATTGAATTGCTTAGGGGTTTAGTATCTACATCATCAATACAGCAAGCATTATATCCTTACACATTTTGACAATTGAAGAAAATTTGTATTGATTAAATTGGCAATGAATAAAGTTCATTTTACCTATCTATACAGATTGTTTGACAAATGTTTGTCTTCCAACTATTATTTTCCTGACATTTTGGCCAGCACCTGACAAGAAACTATATACAATTAAAATGCATTTCGATCCAAAAATTTTATTTAAAGTCTATTCTCACTTTACAAAAATCAAATTGTATAAAAACATAGAACCCAGGGAATTATTGAAAACATTTTAATGAGAAATTTGTTAATTGCTATATTAAACAGTCATAATAAGAACATCCCAACTCCATGGGCTGCCTTCTGTCAAGTAATGTAAAATATAAATGCATATAAATCTCGGAAAATGCTTTCAAATCACTAGAAAGCATTTTCATGTCTTTATCCCAATCATAGTCTCACATTTGACCTTGTAGTTGACTTTGTTACACACTGTTAGATAATTTTGCTAGCATATAGTTGCAGAGAGGAGCTCATGGAGTTGGGATGTTCTTATTATGACTGTTTAATATAGCAATTATGTACTGTAACAATTATCTAATAATGTCTAAAAAAGTAAACTACAAAGTCAAATATGACACTATGATTAGGATATTGACATGGAAATGCTATTTTAGTGATGAGAAAGCATTTTCAGAAATTTGTATGCATTTATATTTTATAATTATGATTAACAGAAGGCAGCTATGGAGTTGGGATGTTCTTATTCTAGCGTATTCAATTATCCGTTCCAAAAGCAATACAAGTTGGGCTGGTGAAGAGCTGTATGATACGACTCGTATGATACTTATTCGTAATCACGTGGAAGATTTCGTATCACATAGAACTTTGGAATTCTATGCAATACGGAAATATCCTTTTTAGCTCTTAACCAAATTAAATTGTTGTATTTTGTTCTAGTGAGTGATTAAGTTCTGTTTTGATTTAACATGGAGGACCCATATTTGCACTCGTCAGTTGCTTAGTGTAGAATTGACGATCGAGCGTGGCTTTGGGTCCACTATGTTCATATGAAACAGAACTGTATTGCGTTATATTGTAGCTTGAATACTTCACCAGTAAACATATATTATTGCTCCTATTCCATATTGGAGCACTCTAACTAATGATGGTTTCGCCGTACTCATATTAGGATTATTTTTTACAAAATTGTGAAATTGCATTTTTGTATGTTTTAAAATATACCAAAACTAATTTGTTATAAAAACTAAAACTAACAAAATGAATGTAAGAAAATTAATGAAATTTCACAAAAAGAATAAGGATTGAGCATCTGATGTGTTAATGTTTTAAATAATTTATTAAAAATGCATATTGCTTCCTTGTTTGAGACAACACCTATGAACTGTACATAACTTAATTTCCAAATTGCATAGATGACAATCTATATTGCTTCCAAATTGCGTAAATGACGTCTAAATTGCTTTTATGTTACCTAATCATATATTTATTGCTCCTTAATTGCATATTGCATCATAACAGATATTTTTTCTAATAGGTTCAGTTCAGTTCAATTAAAGCTTAACAACAAGGGAATTGTAATTTATGAAATACTTATGGCGCCTAAATTATAGTTCTCCTGAAGGGCATCCATGTTTCATCACTTACATAATTGAACATTGAAATGAAACTGCATTGTAATCAAGGCACACATATCAGTGATCTATATAAACAATTAACAAACGAGACTTCCACGTTTGTGAGTCAAACACCCCATAAAACTTCAGACAGTATGGCAAAAAACTAGAATGTTCACAACAAATTTTTATTGGGGTTACAAATTACAAATAACAACCAAAAACCCTTTAAACATACCATGATAGATTTAAATATAAGTATAATCGGGAGCCATAGTAGGACTAAGCAATTAGCATCAGTTGCCTAGTGGAAAATTGAACTGGCAATTTATGTTTAGGCTGAGAAAAAAAATTGTTGTGTTGCTCTCAAGTTGAATTTCTGACAAAATGAGTCGGTCGGTCATAATTTTTTTTTAAAATAATTTTTTTAAGCACCTAAATTATGAAATTTGGGTGCATTTTCCAATATTTTCAAAATATTTTCTCAAAAAACACCCAATCTGATTTAATTTTTAATAGGATCGGTTGCTGAGGGCAACACAACATTTTTGGGGGGCCTTATGGAAGTGCCCTTATGAATTATCACTAAAGGCACATTGTAGTCACACTCCAGAAACAAATTAGTATGCACTGATTGATACCAGTGCCTTGATTGCATTGCGATACATGTAACTGATGAAATATGGATGTTCTTCAGGTGAAATATAAATTAAGAATATTATGGGTATTGTACTGTATTTTATGAAAGATGCAAGCTTCAGACCCTTTCTAGAGACAGAATTCGGGGAATGAGAGAGACAGAGAGAATCCCAAGGTTAATTTTCAAAATGTCAAAAACCAGAATCCCAAGGTTAATTTTTAAAATGTCGAAAACCAGAAGAGGAATTTCTAGTTGTTAAGTTTTTGAAACTAACATTTTAGCAATTACTTTAAATGTAGCAAAATTGATTTATTTTATGATAAAGACTTTCAATAAAGATTTAAAAAAAAATATTTCAGATTTTATCACAAGTTGTGTGTAATCAATCACTTGCATTTTGTTCTAACTACTAAATTCGCATTTTAGTCATTTTGTATTGTCTTAATATCTATAATAATATTATGTAATTGTAAGATGTGTCTACTGCCACAGAAATCAAGCTTAAGGCACTACATTAGACTAGTTTCACATTTCAAAAGGCTAGGATTAAATCTTCATTAATTTGCTATTTAGACTAGAAATTGAAAAAAATTGATGAAATTTTTCATATTCGAAAATCAAAATAAAATATAAAGTACATTTAAAAAAAGATGACTCTGACACTTTTTTTGAGCATTGGGCAAATTTTGTAGATCAATATCTTATGTATTATGATTTATGCAGTTGTGCCTGATGAGTGTATGATGACAGGTGTTTGCATCACATAGAAATAAAAGCATAGGCTCAACCTCTTTGAGTCAGAAGATTTTTAAAAATCTTTAAATAGGCAGTTGAAGACAGTCTTGAATTTAACCTGACCTAGGCCTACAGTGAGTGCATAGCTGTTTGATGGGTTTATTTATTAATATTTTGACAAAAATGTTACAAGAAATTTTAATTTTTGAAATTAGTCATATTCATATTGCACAATTAAAAAAGTTAGTATTTGAATTTAGCATACATAAGATTAACTTTTGGTCTTCTGTACCGTATCCAAGTGTCAAATGTCAAAATTAAGGCTCGTAGATTCTTAAATCCCAGGAACTTTATTTTCATAAATAGCACCACCACCAATAATGTGCATTTGGTTACAAAATAACACTATTTTAATGCAGTTAATGCTTTTTCATTTTATCCAATGTCTTTGACAAAAGGCGATAGATAATCTAGTAAATGTGTTTACTCAAATACACAATATAGAGCACCTTTTATGGTAGCATACTGATGCACTTTTTTCATTACGTTAATGTACTTTCCCTAGATTCCTCAAAGATAACATATCATTTTATCACATTAATGGTCATCTCTTAAGGTGTAGGGTTTTCTTTACCTCATCTTTTGTTTGAGCATTTTGCACATAAATGTGGCCCATCATATCGAAAGGTACCTGAATACCGGCATCGTAAATTACGAGATACGGGCCATTGAAGCTGAGCATAGTCAAAAATCACGTCCAAGATCGAATTTCTAATTTCATTAGAACTGTTACCTTTGAAGTGTATTCTATCATATTAATCGGGTCCGAACATCCAAAACATAAGACAAATGTTTTAAAAACCAAGATGAAAATCCTTTCTCCATTCAAGTTTTACCAGACAGAGACTTTAGAACTCGACTTTCTCAGAACTATAGTTTTCTGAATCAGCGTGATGGCTTTTACCAATTGGGATGTAAGTTCTTTGCAATCGAACATCCAATAACCAAAAGCAAGGCATCATTTTAAAGCTTAAAATATAATCTTTCAGCTGAGACCAAAAAATCAATTTTCATTTTGGGACCCTTAAAAGGTACCTTTTGATATGACGGGTCACAAATATTCCAGCCTCAAGGTTCAAATACTTGGAAAAGGGTTAGCAAAGATTAAGGATAATGATAATAGTAATAACAGCTCCGTCAAACTTTAATGGTGATTACCCGGTTAAATTGCTAGAGTGTGTACGTTATTAAACACGCTTTAACAAACACAATACGATTCATAGGCCACAGCTTATTCAGCACCAATATTGCAACATATAAACAGTCACAACTCCCCTTCCCCATTCATAGACATTGTTAAAGTTTATAGATGTGAAATTAAATTGAAAAAGATACCTTTTCAGAGTCATTATTTTTGCAGCATGTAGCTTGCGGGATCATCACAATCCGTTCATTCAGTGTGAGTGTGAATCCCTCCTAGTCACCACCCGCTAGGGCGGTCATGTGACAGCAGATCATCGTAGATGGCCGGCAGTTCGTATCCTCCATCCTTGTTGAGTGTTGGTTGCTGGCTGCGGATTTCAACAGATTCTCTTATCTTCCTCTTCCAGTAGTGGTCTTCCAGTGCAACAATAGTGACGTCATCTATGTTTATATTATGGTTCAAGTTTTTGCAATGTTCACCAATGGCAGTGAGTGGACCTTTTTGTTTAGAATGTTCTTTGACCTGGATGCCAAGATATCTACTTGTTTTGCCCACATGAGTGTCTATTGTATATAACACCACATTTATTTGCTTTTGATGCTTTGTCCTTGGGATGAACCAACATAGATTTTATAGTGACTAAGAGGGATTCACACTCACGCTGAATGAAGGGATCTTGATGATCCAGCAAGCTACGCGCTGCAAAAATAATGACTCTGAAAAGGTATCTATTTCAATTTTATGATCATGACAGAGTCCAATATCAGTATACACGCTGCTATTTATAGATGTGGTTTTTGAAAATTATAATATGAGTTGTTATCAAATATTTAATAAAAACATGTTTTACTAAATACTTGTTATAACAAAATTTGGAAACCAGACTATTTGCTTAAACATTAAATCTAATAGTATTCTTAGTATACCTTACATTTTGAATAATACTTGTTGAGCAGAATAATGTTATAAGCTTGCAAGATCTATATTTCTGGACAATTGTCATCAATTGTTAATTTTTTATGTCTTTGCTTTTGTGCTTGGAGTTTTTGTAGATTTTGATATTTTGATTTAAATGCAAAACTTCCACCGAAGTTTATCTTCAGTTTGCTGTACAACCCTCTGTTTTACATTTCCTCGTTTGCAAATGCTGAAAAGATGCATTTCAACTAATGTGATTAAGGTAGAAATAGCCCCTAATGTTTCTGATATAAACTTGCTGGGAAATCTGAACCCTCTCCTTGTTGCAAAACTTGTATATAAAATTGACCCAAATCTACAAATAAAATACGCATAACACTAATGCTGTGAAAGCAAACATAATCTTTCTAAATGCACTGGAAATTCGAGCACTTACCCATGTGGAACTCCTCGACTTGTTATGTTCCATTTCAAGTTTTGAATTTCACATAAAGCACTGATGGTTACCCATTCCATAGAAGAATGTGTTTGCGCTAATGTGTGCTTTTGGTACTTTAATGGAAGGTTTCATATTATGGCCTTTCAAGCAGAATATTTTTATTTGCTTTATTCCAAGACTTCTAGATATTATTCTGGTTCTGTATGGTTATAGACTCTCACCTTCAAATAGTCGCCCAGAGATTTGTTAAACAAAATGGTAAACAATTTCATAGTGTTTCCTTTGTTACAAAGCTCGGAAATAAATTGCTTTATACAAATGATGTGTATTGGAGGTTGGCATTGCATTTGATACAAAGTCTTAAATTATATTGAACCGTTTATTTAGCTTTTGAAAAAAAAAACATTTCTGTTATAATGTTCAACATTCAGAAAGATGGTACTAACATTAAATTGTTTTGGGTTTTTATTTTTTCTGTTTAAAATTTGACCACTTCCCAGTCCCTTTAAAAAATGCAAACAGAACATAATAAAGGCAGACACATATAGAGAACGGCAATCTGAGCTTTATATGTACACCTTTCTGAGAGGAACTATTTGAGTCATAAACAAACCATCATGAGCTGTTCACAACATATCTTTTGTATGTGTAGAGTCTATTTTTACTGTATGAAAATTATATGTATTTACAATTATATTAACTGCAGATATATATTATTTACTGGTACATCTTTGTCTCCATAAATGGTGTTGTATTACACATACTAGTCTTATCATTTTAGTTTCCCTTATGATGTAATGGTTGAAGTCTATAAATATTTTGTTTGATTAGATAAAAACTACCCTTTCCTTTTCTTTTTGCCATTCCATAATATTTATCACTATCCACCCACTGATCTTTGACTATGGCAAGCCACAGCAGACAAAACCTCTATGAGTTTTTAACCACCCTCACAAGTTCACATCAATACACCATGGGTTTGTAGCAATACATCACGAGCTTGCAGCAATACACCTTGAGTTTACAGCAATACACCGCGTGTTGACAGCAGTACACCTCGAGTTTGCAGAGATACACCACGAGTTTACTACACACCATGAGATGCAGCAATAGGCTACAAGTTTGCATCAGTAAACTACAAGTTTACAGCAATGCACCTTGAGTTTGCAGCAATACACCACAAGTTTGCATCAATACACTACGAGTTTACAGCGAGACACCACGAGTTTGCAGCAATACACCTTGAGTTTACATCAATACACTACGAGTTTACAGCAATGCACCTTGAGTTTGCAGCAATACACCACGAGTTTGCA
>JXSR01S000414.1:15811-26010 GCA_000969725.1 Ophiothrix spiculata | reverse complement strand
ACGGTCTCCGTACGATCACATGGGAATTCGTACGTTGCACGCACGTTGTAAGCACCGACATCGCACCGACAACGTGCGCCACGTACGATGCAGGCACCGACCACAGTCAAGTGTGGCTTGCAGAAAACGCACATACATCGTGCGCAAATCGTACGAACGACGTGCGTGACGTACGACCTCCCTACGTTTGCTACGTCCTCTCTGCGTTGTTTGAAAAAACGTAGAGAACGTGGCCTCTCGAAAAAACGTACGACCAAAAAAACGCACGACGGTTTGTGACCAGCGCTTAAGACTTTGGTTGTAATTCTCCTGTTCGAATACACGTGCAAAAGATGGTCATAACAAAAGTGACATTGGAGGAGCAGGTTTATGATTTGAGTGCTTTTAATGTGGAAATGGCTATACAGACGGATTTAGTAACTTTGGGCATCGCAAATTATTAAAAAGGACATTTAAGTAAAAATTGTCATTACCGACATTCGCCAAATCTTAGTATTATATGATACAAACGCGACTAACCCAGAATAAAATTCTTAGAGGGTTTTTCCCCATTTTTTTTCTTTGGTAAAAACATGTATAATTTTGTTGATAACAATTAAGGCAAATATTTATCAATCATTTTGCTCCTATACGTTAATCACCCATGATATAATGAACTGACAGTAACGTTGGCATCGCTCAATCCAGCAGTCACGCTTAATATGGCGTACTTGCGACGTCAACGATGCTTTTGCCGTTGCCACAAACGAATTCCTCGGTGAATTTATTTTTGACCTGGTCAAAAGTTTGACAATCTGGAGACATTTACTAGAAACAAAAAATAGTGTAGCTTTGAGAAACACGGTGTAGTGAAGCGAAACATTTACCAAACATGTGTGCACTTGACATCTCTCCTCATCGAGCGTGAATGCAACGCTGCATCGAGCGTGATCGCTCAAATCAGCGTATACGCTGGATTGAACGAGTGGCCCTGACTGCATTCACTTGCATTCAAAAAATGCAGACACGTGGTATGATTAAGCCCCTGCATTTAAAGGGTTACAGATTTTCAGTGCCCATAATATCTATGATGACATGCCCATAGTTTGGTTAATTGATACCATGGTAAAGTATGTTAATACCAAAATTGTAGACATTGGTTCACAATGACGTAATGAAAAATGGCGGACCAGAAAATGTTGATTTTCATCGAAATGAAAAATTGACTTTTTAAAATAGAGAAGATCTACAGATTTACGACTCACTGTGACTGTGATTATGAAAGGTACATAAAATATCGAATTTTATCAGCAAGACCTTACAGTTCTTTTTCGTCTGTAATTATTATTCTTTTCTCATAAATAGAATCGAATACATATTGCGATTGAGGGCTTTTGACATACATATAGTTATTGGACTATAGTTTGTTGTTTTCCCAAGACATGAATACTATGGTCTTGAAAAAACAGTTGAGTAGGAAAGTGTTATTGTAGTAACATTAATGTTATTTCCTTGTGTTTGTTCAGTTTTTCCAAAGACATGTCATTCCCGTTCAGTCACATTCTTCTGCATCTTGTTTTTCCTTCTTTTTGTACGTCTGTGTCATGCATCGGGTGATAAGGGTCGCTTGACCATTTAAGGTCATTGACTTTTGATGTCTGTAATATGAACGTTTTAAATAATTCAATATCTTTGTTATATTTCAGATTCAGTTGTTCACTCTACAAAAACTGCGGAATATTAATTTGGGTAAAAGTAAAATGTACTTTGATAAAATACTTTTAAGTATTTTATCAAAGTACATTTTACTTTTACCAAAATTAAATGTTACAGATATTAACTATGAGAACTTTAAGAATTGCAATATCCATTTCCAATGTGGTAGACTAACAAAACAACATGCAAACTTTAATTACAACATACTAAAACTATCCAGATAAAAAGTCCCCCATCTACAATTGAAACAGGCTAACGCTGCCACTTCATTAAGGCGTCAGAATGTAACATCATACTCATGTTAGACTAGCTAGTTATATTGTATTAATAACATTGGGAATCAAGAAGTATTAAGTTAACTGTTACAGTAAGGTGTATATTTCAAGAACTAATTTCTTTGAACAATGGGTAAATCATTGGTAAACAGGGAAGACCAGGGAAGACTAAATGCAAAATATAGTGTCCACGTAACCCAAGATTTTGAATTAAACCTTTTGTAAACCAATAACAAATTGAAAGGGTCAAAATAAACACATCATAGATTACAGTCACGTACAAGAAATGTTTTTCACTAAAAGTATTACGTATCTGCAATTTTAGATTTGTCATTTTGCAGTTTTGTCACTACATGTATATGTGGGCCGCCGCGGTAAAAGAAATGTATACTCTATAAACCTTGAAGTATGCAACAAGCAATCAGTTTCTGTTACAAGATCTAAAGCATATCACTTGTATTCTACAAGATTGTGAACTGGTAATTTTGTATTATGTAAGAGACTAGCAATGATTGATTAGGATTGATTAAGACCAAATCACTGCATATTAATACACTTTGTACATGAATCTTTCATGATTTTGGTATTATTTTTGACTAATTTTGTTGCTATCAATTGGACAAATCTTGAATATAAGTTCATTTGAATATCCAACATGATTGAGTACGTTGTTATGATTCGAAAAGTATGAACTAATTCTTTTCCGCATATGGTCATATTGGTTTATGTGTGTTAATCGGTGGCTTGTTGCATACTTCAAGATTTATAGAGTATAGTTGTCGTCTCCTACATGTAGCTCATTTAAGGATATCTGATGTATATACACTAGTTGTATCTATCCATCGGATATGCTGCAATGAGCAACATGTATGAATCAACAACTGCATCCTTTTGCCGCGGTGGCGCACATGAGCGCACACCACTAAATAACTTCCCCACTAAAACCAATGCTTTAGACTCTATTTTTGATGCCTCAACCCAAAAGGAGGGGGGGGGAACTTTGCAGCTGATATATCAATTTTGATTTTATCATTTCATCTGTTACAGTATTTTCTTAGCTTTAAAAGAACACCTTACTTGTTGAAATTGATCAAGGCGATCACATTTTATAACAGAAAATCTGCTGGAAATTCTTATTATTTTCTTTATATTTTGCTGCCTATTTTCGAAAAGTGTTCTGTCGCAAAGTCCCCCTTTTCGGGGTGAGTCATCACATATTATCAAAGCTTTTTTCATACTGGATTGACAATATTTTGATTTTTAAAGTTTCAGTTAATATCAGGTTTTAGCACACATTTTTATCTCTAAATAACCTTCAATTCATAAAATATTTTCTGATAAAATTTTTCGCTTCGGGCTCGTAAACAGCGCCCTCATTTTTCTACCCTTAAAATCGTTAGACATGCAGCTAAATTCAAAATAAATATGAATGCCAATTGTTTTGGATGGTATAAGTGATCACAAGATGCTAGTCATATTCATAAACACAAAACCATGTCACTTGTAACCAGTTCTACTATCTTTGCAAAAAAAGTCCGTGTGGACCTACGTTTTTTTACCGGGACTATCCAGCCCTACACCAAGTGATTTAGTGCTGTGGTGCCACGTATTACAATTGTGGGTCTCCCAGTTGTCACAGCTTGTCGCTACACATATCTTAAGTTATTGTACTCTAGTTTGTTGTTTTCCCAAGACATGAATACTATGGCCTTGAAAAAACAGTTGAGTTGGAAATTGTTATTGTAGTAACATTAATGCTATTTCCTTGTGTTTGTTCAGTTTCTCCAAAGACATGTCATTCCCGTTCAGTCACATTCTTCTGAATCTTGTTTTTCCTTCTTTTCCTACGTCTGTGTTATGCATCGGGTGATAAAGGTTGCTTGACCATTTGGTATCTTTTCGAAATAATTGAACATTACATCCCTGTTATATGTCAAATATAATTCAATTTTGCTCCATGCATTATGCATAAAGTTTTATTTTGATATTTTGAAAATTTAAGTATCAAATATCGAGGTTGTGGATGAGGGTCAAAAGTTAATCGCAACAAGAAGTTTAACTCAAATTTCAAATTTTATGCAAAACTATAATACTCTTTTATTCAAATCACTTGAAATATGCACACATGTTTATAATGAACATTAATGATGATGTGCAAAACAATCTTATGATTGCTGTTTTGATAAATTGTTGTATACTGGTTTTATGGCCAAAATATTTTTGACGTCAAAAAGGGTATCAGAATTAGCCTGTATGAAATTCAAGTAGAGAGTTACTTTAATTAATATATAAGATTGATTTTATTTGATTCGGCAATCCTTACAATGATCACATGAATGTAAATGGGATGTCGATCATTATTTTTAAAACTATTATGTTTATAAGAATTTCAGAAGTATAGTAAATAAACCTGATAAAAAGGTCACAAGTCAAAAGCAACAACAAAACATTATCCACACAAAATCCTGAAATAATCCTCCAATCAACAAAATCTCCTGAGCTGAGATTTGCAATTAAATGTGCATATTTATCCCTTGAGGTGTTTGCTTGTCATAAAGACGTTAAAACAACCTGCTACAGAAGAGATAATAACAACATCCGAATCATCCTTTAGAAATACCATACATACATTATCCTGTAAGCTTCTACCTGTTCAGCAGTGATATGAAATCTTACTGGCGAAAGTAAGAATTATTATAAGTTAAAGTTTTAATCAATTGAAACTTTCGGATGACGGCAAAATCCTAAATCATACTATACATTGCCAACATAACTCTGTTATCCGATTGAACTGCTGCCTGTTATTTTAAGTAATTTTGCCTTAGATTCATAGAGATTAACGATGTGTATCTTATATATCATCTTATCTCTATATTTAAAAAAAAAATCAAAATTTTTAATAATTAAATTCAAAATTTGTAAAAAAAAAGCAAGACTTCTAAAAGATAGAGAGGATCAGCAGAAACATATTTACATGAATAATCATGTAAGCAATGAATCTCCAAAGCTTCTACACGACTGTAAAATAGGAATGGGAAGCCTTTCTCATACAATATTTACATAACTATGAATAAATCTGAAAGTGAATGTAATTGTGTCAAAGGGGGCTAATTTCTCATCAAGTATTGCATTTTCATACAAATCTGGCATATCTGTTATAGTAATTTAGAAAATATGTATAAAGAATTGCCTTTCAAACAAACCATTTGTTTTCTGTGCTATTATTATTTAGTTGTGTGTATCTATATAAATAGTAAATTACTCTGTTAGTCACTTCTCTTTGAACATTCTATAGTGGTAATATAAGAGGATGCTATTGGTTACCCATTTCATGTCCTATCCCATTCCTCATCATAGTTTAAATAAGGCAATTATGAGTTTAACAATTCATAAACAAAACTACACAAAGTAAGTAGATAAAGAAAAACAATAAAGTAACAATTTGTTTTTTTTTAAACAAAATCTTCTTATAAATGGTTGAAGCACAAGATATATTCGTGTGTAATATTACTATTCATACTCCGACTGTATATACATATGACAATTGTGACATTGAGTAACTTTGTCTACAAAAAGTTGGTTTGTTACAAAATGGGAAAAAAGATTGATAAGAAAGATATATAGATAAGACATTCTGTACATAGATATACTCTTCTGGTGTACGATGGTAACGCTATTTAGTGAATGAGAAAATGTCATGTTTAATTTTGTTGTGGGGGATAGACAATACCTTTTTCATTGTTTCATATTAAAGACAGATCAATCCCATGCAATGTTGCCAATTTAGGATTTAGGCTCATTGGCTCATCAAAAACCAACTTATTAAGATTTTGACACATTATCCTTCCTTAACAGACATGTTGTGATTCATTCTAATAGAGTAAGTAAAAATGGGGTGCACCCGCTAGTCCAACAATGCGCTAGTCCGACACTGCGCTAGTCCGACAACACATTTTTCCTATACCTTAGAGGTGCGCTAGTCCGAAAATGATACCCACTGCGCTAGTCCGAAAATACAATGCGTCAGTCCGAAAATGACAACCACTGCGCTGGTCCGACACTGCGCTAGTCCGAATTTTTAAATGAAAATACAGTGCGCTAGTCCGAAAATGACATACACTGCGCTAGTCCAAATTTGAAAAACACTGCGCTAGTCCGAATCTGAAAACCAATGCGCTAGTCCGACAAAAATGTATTGTATATTTCAAACAGAAATCCACTGCGCTAGTCCGAATTAAATCTAAAATCCACTGCGCTAGTCCGAATCTAAAATCCACTGCGCTACATAAATGTCGGACTAGCGCAATGTTTTTCAGATTCGGACAAGTGCAGTGTATTTCATTTTCGGACTAGCGCAGTCTCGGACTAGTGCATTGTCGGACTAGGGAAGTGTTCCCGTAAAAACAGCATCATCAAACACACTTGACATTTCCACAATGTATAGGAAATACTTAATTGTACACATCATCAATCACCTTACGAACATTTTATGTAAATTAGATGCATTTACAGGTAATTTATTTGATTTATTGAATATTCCCAATGAAGAGCCTACTTGAGATGATTGTTGTATTTGAGGACAGATTATTCTCTTGCTAATAGTTTTAAAAATATGACAGAAAATATAAGACTTTTGAACGCATTTATCTCAGTTATACATTTTACTAGTTGACCACCTTCAACTGTCCATAACTTGACTTCTGGAAATCGAGTGAAGTTCATTGAGGTGTCATTTTAATTCATTTTAGTTATAATCCATTGCAAATATTCTAAAAGTGAAAATGGCAAGAGGCTGCATTTACAGCTTTTTTTGGGATGGCCAGTCACAAATAACACGGATAACCATATTGTTATGGAAAATCTTAAAGATCACTAGAACTCTTGGTTTAACAGATATAGAAATATTCTGCTAGCAATGCAGAATATGAAAATTATCTGTTGATAATGAACAAACTATCCTTTAGCAAACATTATTCTTTGAGTTAACGTACTCTCGAAATGCAGGTGTTTGTTTCAGAAATCTTTCATAATTTATTACCATTAATGTAAACACATCCTTAATGCAATGGGTTAACCAATGGTGCTGTATACGAAATCCAAAACTTGAAATGGGACATAACATATCAAGGAGGTGTATGTTTCCATTGATAATATTTGCTTTACTGCATAAGTTGTTTGTGTAATTTATTTATAGATTTGGGTCAACATTTACAAGTTTTAATACACAGGAAAGACTTTCCCTGACATTTTACAATGGAGCATTAGGATAAAACTTTTGCCTTTATCACATTAGTTGAAATGCATATTTAGAGTGAGAAAAGGGAAATTCAGTATATTTAATAGTTAGGTTTCACTGTGTGCAAAATAACATTTTCGCATAGGAAAAAATGTAAATTACTGGGTTGTACATAAGCCTTAAGGGATTTTTCAGATTTTCTATCGTTATTTATGAAATCTGTACAGAAGTATAAAACATAAATCCATATTTATTTATTTGAACATAAAGTTGGGTTTCCTTGGCGAAAGGCTAAACAAGGTGATTTTTTTAAAAATTAATTTAAAACAAGTATATGTTACACATTTTACAAGCCCAAAAAGATTTAGTTAACCTTATACGGTAATTGAACTAAAGCCCGGGGGGGGGGGGATTCTTAAAAAAAAATTGTACGGGGATGCTCAAAGTAGACTTCAGAATTTTGACCATCTTTATACCTCAAAAAGCGTGATTTTGTGACCCATCTCTATACCATTTTTCTAGAAAAAGCACCCAATTTAGGGCAAATTGGGTGGTTTTTTTGGCAAAATTTTCCTAAATACACAAAATTTTGCGAAATGGGCGCATTGGATCTGTGACAAAAACCCACCCATCAATATACTAAAATTACGAAAATGCACCCAAAACCTTTGAGCATCCCCGTATACCATTCGTCAGTAAGAACCCCCCCGGAAACTAAAGGCTAAGTGTAGTTAAGGTCCATATCAACATTTTGCAATGCAGCATTTTACAAAGCTTTAATTCCTTTAATAAATTACTTGATTAAGGTTTAAGACCTGAATTATATATAATTAAAAAACAAATCTATAACAAATAACAATGCTCATTGAGTTTACAAATAATAATATGCTTACAAAAACCTTCCGATTAGCTTATAAATTATGTAGCTCCGTCACAATACTTGTAATTAGCTGATTTTGTTCGTTTTAATTTTTTAAATGTACCTGTTTATTGTGTTATTACGTTAGGTAACTAAGTTGACTTACTTTGTTTTTAATTTTGATCCGTATTATATGTAGATTTGTTAATGAAACATAATCACTCACATTAAACCATAAACCTCCACATACATATCACTTGCCAATGACATTCTACACTGAAAATGCAGAGAACACGTAACACGAGTTCAGAACTATTACACTTTTTTTAAACACCGGACACGTGTTCAACTTGTCAAAAATTAAGGAATAGGCCTACTTGATATTTTTGAACACTCATTTCAAAAGAACGCATGTATTCTTTTGATATTAGTGCTCAAAAACTTTGAAAATTAGGGTTAAAAACTGAACACATAAAAAGATGCCTGACACTGGTATTCACGCTGTTGTTTATGCATCCCAAGTGTTCAAAAGTTGATATTTTGAATGCATACGTTCAAAATCAAACACCGACTCTAGCGTCTGTGTTAAAATTCAAATGTTTGAACAAATGTCAGGTGTTAAAAAGTGTAACAAATGTCAAATATTTGTCATACTATAAATCTATAGGAAACATATGCGCAATTTTTATTTTTTCTGACATTTTGAAGTGGTAACTTTCTTATATTATATGTTTACAGAATGCAGTGAAAATGTATCGTGAGTTTCAAAATATCCCATTGAAACCCGACAGAACACTCGCGTCTGGTGTTCGGCATTTTTTGCAGTGTTACTAGACAGCACATACATTACAAATACTTATTGTAGACAAGAAAATATTAGAGCGTGTAAGATTTGATGCAATAACTGGCTACTGACTTTAAAATAAACCATGTCTTTGAGTCACTTCTTATCTCAAGAAAGGACACGATACTTGTTATGCCGAAATCGCATGATATATGTCATCACGCGATTTCGGCAGAGCGGATGCCGAAATCGCGTGATATCGGTGAATCACCAATTTCCGGTTTTATATCGTACAATTCGTGCGCCATATCCAGCTTGTAACCATTGTGGTAACAGGCTGCGTTGCACAAGATCGAGTCGAATAATTTAATTTCGTACGTGATAGTTGTGCTGTCAGGTATTTATATTTGTCTGTAACTTTTTGTTGTAATCTAGGGAAGGACCTTTAACAGGTCTTATTTGCCTTCCAGTCCTATTCTCCATAATTCTGTTCTGTTTCCATGTTATTTTTTTATGTATTTTTATGGAAAATAAATGAATCTGAATTGAATTAAAATATTAATAGAATACGTAATGGTATCGCGAATTCGGCAGTATTGATGCCGTAAGTGAATGATCGCTCCAAACTTCGATGCCGAACAGCCGTGATCATAGCATATCATACGTCATTGCAAAATAAACAAATATGATTTAATTGCGCTTTTTTACTAAAACAGTAAGTACACGGTGGAAAAGCAATATTTTGTCGAAATCACGTGATTTCGGCAAAAAAAATGCCTGCCGAAATCACGTGATCTCGGCAGACAAATTTTGCCGAAATCACGTGATTTCAGCATACGTTATGCCGTCATCACGGGATCTCGGCAAGCGTTTGTCGAAATCACGTGATCTCGGCCATCACGCGATTTCGGCGTAACATACTTCTATCATAAATCTTACAATGATCATGATCATCATTCATTCATATCTACGCCAGAGGGCATACATGTTTCATCACTTACATAATTAAACATAGAAATGGAATTGCAAGGCAATTGTAGTAACAGTCAGTGGATACTAAAACCTGCGATAACCTGTCTGTGTTTATTGCATGGATACAATGTGCCTTTATTAATAATTCCATACAGCACTTTCATAACCAAAGACTACAAGTGTAATTTTACTCCAGGCAAGTCTTCTGACTGTTAATATTCCAATCTAATTAGTCTAGATAAGGCGAACCCGGGGGGGGGGCAGTCCCATATATTGGCACGCGTCATGCTCCTGTCGGTAGACCCCTTTTCTCCGCTCTCAGGCTCATTCTCAGATAAAGCGTGCAACTTTGCCGTTTTGGTGTCGCTCATGTTCGTG
>JXSR01S000412.1:43027-61504 GCA_000969725.1 Ophiothrix spiculata | reverse complement strand
TTCGTACAGAATTACTAAAATCATTATCAGGAATTTTGCGATACATTTTGATGTCCTAGCAGTTTTTTGCCCTTTTCTCAATTTTTAGATTTTCATGCCAAATAATGCCAAAAATTCACATTCCGCAACATCTGAATTGGTGTTTTAAGTTATAAAAATACATTCAAAAGCCATTAAAAAAATATTTTTGGAGCCCAAATGGCCAAAAAAATGATTTTTTTTTGTGTGATTTTCTCAATTTGTGATTTTTTGTCCAAAATCAAGAGCCCCATCATGTTCCTTGTGAAATTTCCTTTCTGGAAAATGTATACTTTTATTTACTTTAAGCACTTTGTTAAAAAGTTATGGTACAAAAGAAACCGGCAAAAACGAGAAAATAGAGTAACGTATCCCCCCCCTCCCCCCAAGGTAATATGTAACAGATCCATTATATTTTTACTCAAGGCCATTTCCAACAGATGACCATTGCGAAAAATAATTTATATAAATACAGAAAATTAAACAAAAAATACATTGGTCATAGAATGTGTAAGTCTTCAAGCTCTTTATAAACTTGAAACTGACGCAGATCTTATAGACCATTCCTATATATAACACGTGTATCAAAACAAATTGTGCACGGATTAAAACTGATCTTGCCTTGATAAAAGCACGTAATCATAAATTTCGTGTTAATGTAGTAAAGTAAATTTAATAAGCTTTCAAATGCAGAAAAACTGATGAAAATCGGATGAAAAATAAAAAAGATATGACCAATTTTGTAAGTACGTCTCTTTTTCTTCCATTCCAATGGGATTTACACAGTTAAGCAAGATATTACATATCACAATTACCATGATTACGGTTTATGGCATTAAGATAAGAGCTAAAATACTTACAAAATTGGTTATATCTTTTTTGTTTTTCATCCGATTTCTAATATTTTTTGTGCATTTGAAAGCTGATTTAATCTGCTTTACTACATTAACAAGAAAATTATAATTCGGTGCGTTTATCAAGGTCAAAATTGGTTTTAATCCGTGCACAATTTATTTTGATTCACGTGTTATTGGCATATTTCCGCCGTTCAGTCGGTAAATCCACAGATTCAGAACTCAGAATGAGGCCAAATAAGGTCAAGATATTTCATCTTAACTATTCAGTACCGTTTTGTGTCTACAAAGTATATGTTTTCTGCTTTCTTGCGATGAGATGAACATTTTAGAACGTTTTTTTTACAAGAATAATGCTATAGGCAAGGCGTGACCAAGAAAAGGTGTATTGTTTTTGAGGTAAAAACAGTCAGTTTCAAGAAATAGGCGACTTTTTAAAAACCCTACATCATCTTTTATGGTGTAAATTTGGGAAAAAGGCTATTTGAGTTGTGCTCTGGCAAAATGAGCGGAAAGTCGCGATTGAAGATTTTGAATAAATGGCTGCTAAAGTAAAAATGTGGTGAAAATATCAAATTTCGTTTTTTGACATAAAACTCATTAATGCATATGTGTTAATCTATACTTCGCGTTTTGAAGGTCAATTATGCCGGGAAGTGCAATTAATCATGGGTAATTGATTGCGTTTTGCTATCATACACTATAATAGTAATCAGTAACTTTAAAATCGATTTGCGACAATTTTTTACCGACAGATTTTGAGTGGGCTGCCTCGGAATTTGACCTCTAAATGAAGATTACAGAAAGAAAGTATGACATATTATATATCATTCAAAAACTGAGATTATACAGAAATAAAATATGTCATAAACTCAATTTTTAAAGTCGCGACTTTCCGCTCATTATGCCAGAGCACCACTCATATATATGTTGGCTTGGAAAAAAATCACCCTTTAGGGGGTGTTTTGAAAAACTGTGGTCACGCCTTGCCTAAAACATTATACTTGACTGGCCCGGGTTCTCTGTGAAACATCGTGCAAAGATGGAATCCGAAATGACTTATACTTAAGGTAAGAAAAATCCTTGATTCTGCATGATCAACTTTTTCCTGTTGCACGTTTTAAAAGGTATGTGAATAATTAGAGAATATCAGATAAGATTTATTGTTTTGTCTGTCATCTGTCGTCTCATAGTGGATGGGCGTACATTATTTTGAGTAATGGGTGCCCCCGAACGAATGGACTAAGAATCAGTAACAAGGAACATTTTCAAGAAAATTAACAGGTATGGCAATGGCAATAATGATGTATTCCCAATCGCAGACTAAAGCACTCAGTCTCCTACTGTTTCTACAAGAAAGTGCAATGATGTTTAACAAAAAAGGGTTGTCGGTTGTTTCCATTGTATTACTGATTTGATGTCATGCAAGTACCTTAAATCATTTGGGATTAAGTAGCTCACATTTCATCTCATTATGGTAATGCGAACATTGAATAGTCGAACTAAGACTACAAATAAAAATATCGCGATTTAATATCATCATTTCTTTCCTGCTTTGTATACTGTTTACAATAATGTATCCATACTTAAGTGACTCTGTTGATTTGTTATGTTATCCTTTGTCAATTGAAGAGTGTATTTCCCAAACATGCTAGATTTAAACAACAACAACAAGAACGGGGTTGCAAATACTTAATGGTTCCAACGTTAGGTATTGATGTGGTTATAATTCTCCGAGATTTCTATCACTCGATGTGTTGATTCACACATAAAAAGAAAATGTTACTAAAAATCTATTTATCCCGTTTTTTAAGAAACTCACCAAAATGAGGATTTTGTATTCATATGAGTTTTTAACTGGTCTTGAAACATATTTCTTTTTGCAAAATCTGTAAAACTATGTTTTAATTGTAATATTTTAATTGATTACTTAATGGATTTTTTCACTTTTTGAAAATGTTTTAGTTTTAAAAATATTGGTCAAGATAGGCATGCATATTACCGACAAAATAATTCTAAAGATATATTCTTGCATTTTTGGAAACAAAAATATATTTCACCGTCATAAATGTTTCTTATGCTAAAGTCACATCGTCTGCCATTTATAAAAGCAGATGGAATTTGACCATTTCCAGATTATCCAATTTATACATGTTCTAGAGGCAATAAAGCAAATCTAAAAATTCTACAACTGTTATTATTCATTTGCACCTCTTTACAACACAATGTACTGATTATGCGCATTCATATTCAACTTTCCGTATTCTATTATCAATTTAATTTTACACAAGACATTTTGTCATCATGAAATTCAATACATGAAATTGTGCTCAAGGCAAGACATTTCTTCAGAATATTCATCGCGTGAAGTGTTCTCTGTAAAGGTTAAGTAACACTCGATGATTTTCAAAACGAACTGCCTTACTTACGCCAAGTACAGTAGAGCTCAGACATGGCATGCTTCGATTAAGCTATGAAATCTCTCTTGATGTTTGGTACTATGCTTGGATGATATATGTGTCCCACCGCGGCAAAAGGATATAGTTGTCGGCTCGTAAATGTTGCTTATTGTAGCATATCTGATGTATACAACTAGTATACATGTGATATGCTACAATGAGCTACATGTAGGAGACGACAACTGCATCCTTTTGCCGCGGCGGGACACATATGTGGCTGTCCAGCCCATGAAATTACATGTCAAGGTCGTAACTTGCCGAAATTGATTTTTTGACAGATTCACAATCCTGTGTGTGTACTACAAAATACTAGCAAAGTTTCATTTCAAGAAAATGATAGGAAATGTTAAATAAATCTGCATATTTTTAAGACAATCAACAGAAAATATAGGGCTTACCCCCCCCGGGGGGGGGGGCACTGACCTAGAAAGGTGATACGGTTATGTGCGGCCCTCAAGACCCCTTTTCACACCTTGTCTGCCGCCCCCTAGACTCAAGCACAACCTTTAGTTCGCAAGCCTTATTTTCAAAAATGTTCGGTTCTCTAGCCTTATTTTTTTAAATTTAATTCCCAAGACCCCCATTTCAAGCAAAATTTCTTGGTCAGTCCCCCTTTTCAGAGCCAATCTTCCGTTCCCTAGACTAGGAGTTTCAGATATCGTGACCGCACACCCCTATGAACGCGTTTATCTCAGTTTTACGTTTTACTGGAAATCGTGTGAAGTTTATTAAGGTACGGCCACAAGTTGAGGTAAAAATGAGCGAAAGAGATTAACAATTTGAAAAGTGTTTATTTCATGATTAATGATAAACACCCAGCTAAAGATGAACTAAATTTGAGAAAGGATACATGTATAAAACCTAATCACAGAATATATCCTATAGCATTTCATGTTTTCATTTCTTTACATTTACACGGAAATTTAGGATAAATTAATGTTACAAACAAATACCAAAATGTGAAATGCACTAAAAACTCAACATTCAGTAAAACGTATTATATGAAGTCAAATCATCACTCGCTAAGCGAATACGGTACATGTCAAAATTTATTGATTGATCACGACCTAGGTTTTTTTCCATGACTCAAATAATGTAAAGATAATATCTGTTCCCAATTAATGGACACTACAGAACAGAAGGGAACTTCTTCCACCAAAATAACGTTGTGAAAAAAAAGAGTCTCTATAAGACAACGTTTTTTGTGGTTTTATTTCTTAATAAACGTATATTATCAATAAAATGCTGACAAGTCAAAACAGTGCCTGAATATTTATTATGTGTCCAGGCTTTCTATTAACATCAAATTTCTTGTATTTTGTATGAAAGCGAAAACAAAACGTAATGATTATTTGAAAATACATATTGCAAACATACACATATTCCCCCGTGGTATTCGACACTTATCGAGTCATACCTATACTAAAGAGTATAAGAATAATTATAAATTTTCTATGTAAATATAAGTATAAGCTAGAGAATTATAAGCTCTTCAGTCTCATCATCAAATAACCGGAGGTAATATGACCTTTTAACATCCTCCTCCTCCCTAAATTACCATCAATCCCTTGAGTGTTATAGAGATGACGAATGGCCTGTGACTAATGGGATGATGTCAATGATAAAAACGTAACAAAACGAGGATGGGTTAAATTGAACTTGAAGTTGAATCTGTCAGGCTTGCTGATGCCCAAGATAATGGTGAAAATACTTGTACTGATTGATAAAACTGGACATATGTACTGCTGCCGTATAAGGTTAACATGTGTATTAGAGTACGCAGGAAATTATATTTGTATGTAGCTTTTATTAAGCAGTGACATAAAATATAATGTACTTCATATCACATTAGTTAAACCATTTTTTATACCGTAATGCTTGAAGGGCATATTTTGTAGAATTTTAAATAAAACGTAGAATCCAAAATTACATCTATCTTCTTGATAATATTTTGGATAGTGTATAGTGGAATGGGTAAAATGGTTGAAATTGGTCCAACAGAGTGTGAACAGGGTGTAAATGCAGGAAATTGAGTACAAAACTAGTTGAATTTAAATTCCCAATCAAAAACATCGATTTTGACGCATTTCAACCTTCTATCTATTTCACTATATATTATTTCCCATTTATGTCAATAACGTCAAATTTCATGTACATGTAGATCAAAATAATTCATAGCCATAAAACCATAACTTCTCGCCCTGAACAAATGATGAATGGTCTTGTTAACAACAACAGCCACAAACCAGGCCAATCAAGTCTACATATCATGCCGAAATTAGTCAAAATGTACATGTTACTTGTCGTTATCACAAAAAAGACAATATTTCACACCGAATCAGCAATCAAAATGGCAGCCGTTACTTTCAACCTTTAAATCTTTCAGCACTTACCGTAGAGATGATACGTAGGGGAAACAGTTTATATTGCGCATGTGTAGAAAAATCTAAACTAGATGAAATCATGCGTTGATTACATGACACTGAAATACATGTAAGCCATTTGTAAAACAGGGCATCATGATATATGTGTGAGTACGGTTTACACAAGGGGAATCAATCAGAACTAGTTAGATTTAAAGGGAAAATATTAATCACATCACGGCCAAGATTTGATGATAACCGTAATTTGCAAATGTCAATATACACGATGATACCAGATAGATCTTCAATCCAAGATATTCTATTTTGGATGAAAGATTAATTGTGTACCACCATCTTTTTATGCGTGATTATTTTGTACGATGGATTTCGACGTTGCACATTAAGTTCATTAAGTTACTGAAGTTTCCAATCTTTAAACAACAACAAAATGAATGAAGAGACAAAATTATTAACGTTGCCTTTCCCTTTAATCAAGTTTGATAATATCAATTGTACAAAGACGATTTCGCAAATCAAGAGAGCTGACATAGAAATCGAAACATTTTTATTAAAAAAATGAAAGTGAAACATAGTTCTGCTCCGAGTAAAAGATTTACTTTCACTTGTATGTGGTACTTTAACCTACACTCTTAGAAGGCCGGGATCAAATATACGAGTAGTTTTCCGGATCATTTTATTTTGATCCTTTAAGGATCACTTTTGATCCAACGTGGATCATTTTGATCCTTTTCCGGATCAAAATATACAAATGGATCAAATTCACCAGGATCATTGTTGATCCGGTTTTAGGGTCATTTTATTTTTATCCTTTTTGATTACAATATCAAAGTTTTGATCCGTATTTCTGGATTACTTTGATACGGAAAGGATATATTTTGATATATTTGATACCGCGTTTGGATCTAACGTGATCTTTTGTTTCATATTTGAGTACACATATCCACAATATAGCCGGGAATGTATACAGGGTGTCCCAATAAAAATGCATCACTTTTGTTTTTGATCATATCTCAGAAACCAATGGAAAAAAATTAAAACTTCTTTCAGAATAATAATTAGTGTAGTTTAGTCTTTCATCGGTTAAAGTTTGAGCAAAATCCATCGAGCTGTTCTTAAGAAAACTAGAATTTTGTAAGAAGACTCAATTTTACTTCATTCCAATTGGGTTTACAACAGTAACTCATGTTTATCATGTTAATAAAGCACGTCAGAGATTTCCTTTAATGAAAAGTCTATTTCAGGAATCTTATGTATTATTAAAAAAAAGAAAATCTTTATGACTGTTTCTCTTTTTATAAGTGTTTTAAAAAATATAACATTGTCAGCATATTCAAATCCAAATATCAAAGCAGTTATTCACTTCCTCGTAAAAGTGGAAAGTCTGAGTCCGCGATAGCGTACGTTTAAATTTTCTTAGTAGTTTTAAGTAAATTTTAAGCAACTCTGCCTTTCACAATCAGTTTCCAGGCACCTTTTGTGTTCTTATCATCATTTTCCTGATCCAATGCGATGTACTAAATCCCTGACGATGAAGGGAGTCGAGTGTGATTAGACAAGCTTTCAAGTTTCATTTAGGTTTATTCAAATTCTTAATTTCCTGTTGTTGTTGCTAATGTTGTTGTGGTTGTTATTTTGTAGTTGTTTTTCCTGAAAAGGTGTTTATCCATGAATAAAATGAGGTTTCCATTTAGATTAGGCCTATTACTGTGGGGACATGGTCATGTCAGATCAATGATAGTTGCAGGATATGAGTTACTGTGGTAAACCCCATTGGAATGGGATAAAATTGAGTCTTCTTACAAAATTCTAGTTTTCTCAAGAACGGCTCAACGGATTTTGCTTAAACTTTAACCGATGAAAGACTAAATTATATTTATTATTATTCTGAAACAGTTTTAATTTTTGTCCATTGGTTTTTGAGATATGATCAAAAACGAAAGTGATGCATTTTTATTGGGACACCCTGTACAATAGTATAAATACGATGATCTCACCACACTTGACAGTTGCCTGTCCACGGTGACCGAGTGGTTAGAGCGCTGGTCTCGTAATTACATGGTGTGCGTGCGGCGTGGGTTCAAACGCTGCTAGGGTCACTTCAGTGTGATGTTTTTAGGCAGATCTTTTTTATAAGAATTCGGATCAAGAATTGTGATCCTTATTTTTGGATCACTTTGATCCTTAAAGGGTAAGCTCATATTTGATACCTAAAAGGGATCAAAATTGATCCTTTTTGTCTCATATTTGATCCGTCCTTTCTAAGAGTGTAACTTTTATGAAAAATATGTTGTGTTCCATTCATAAATTTTTACTGCATAATTACAGTTTGTACAAAACTGGAACTTTTCCTATGCAACGATCATGTTGAATGACAAGAGCATCATATCAACTCTTTTTTAATTTTCACATTTATTACAAAAACTGAAACGATAAGTTGATTAAATATTACATTTCCATTAAATTAAACCTAAGGACCTAAATTGACCAATTGTAATTGCAAATCAAGAGAGGAGACATAAAAATCGAAAACAATTTCATTTGCATGTTTGAGTTTGATCTCACTGTATTCAGTACGTTTTTTTGTTGATACATTGATGTCTGCCGTTTAATGAAAACCAACTAGCTTTTCTTGGTCAAGGACACATAGGGTAATCAATAATGTGGCTCACGCAACTGCAAAAACTGCAAGGAAAGAGGAAATTGGATGTCTAACAAAATGGTACTAGAAATATGGAAGAAGAAGGAAAAATACAATGTCAAGTAGTTTTGATGTTACATAAAAACCTAGAGGTATGAAAATGTTAACATAATCTTCGCTTCCCCAATGTAAACAAACGGATTTCCCCGCACTTAAGAAGCAATCAATCTTCTAAAGTTTCTGTAAAAAAGTGCAGTGATGTTAAACAATTCAGCATTGATTAAGAATCTCTTGTCGGTTGTTTCCGTTGTTTGATTGATTTGATGCTGAAAGTCAAGCTCGATGTAATTATTTGAGATAAAGAAGCTTTAAAGAGGAAATTGATTGTCTTCTATAAACTTAAAATAGTGCACAACCCATCTCATTTGGGTGATGTTAGCAATGCCAACATGGTCACATCGCATGTAACAAATTGACGTTAAAAAATTATATCTTAAAAACCATAGTCTACCTTAAAAAAACCAACAAAAAATGTAGAAAAAACGCAAAGCCAATGCGATTGTGATAAAAACAAATCGTCTCCTCCCTATTTTTTGGGAATATGTTTTCACAAGGAATATATGTGACCGTCCAGCCCTTATGAGCAGTAAATGCCAGAAACTTCATTTTGCGCTACAGGTGAAAATACATGTCAAGGTCGTAATTTGCAGAAATTGATTTTTTGACAGATTCACAATTCAAGTGCTTACTACAAAATACCAGCAAAGTTTGATTTCAAGAAAATGATAGGAAATGTGAAAAAATTGGCATATTCTTTAGACGATCAACAGAAAATATAGGGCTTAATAATCTTTCAGCGCGTATATCTTAGTTATACGTTTTACTCCCTGACAACCTTTGACGGGCCATAACTTGACTTCTGGAAATCATGTGAAGTTCATTAAGGCGTCATTTTAAACCTTAAAGCATGGTCTTTGCAAATAATTAAAAAAGTGAATATGACAAGAGCTGGCATTTACTGCTGTTTTCGGTGGACGGTCACATATGTACACTCTTAAAAAGAAAGGATCAAATTGATCCGATAAAGTATAAAAAAGAGTGTGTTTGATCCGAAAAGGATCAAATTTGAGGAGAATTTGGATCAAAATTGATCCGGAAAAGGGTAAGCTCATATTTGATACTTTATCGGATCAATTTGATCCTTTCTTCTTAAAAGTATAGTATCTCGATTTTGAGAAACTCACCAAAATCGAGGGTTTTTTAACAAATAGTTCCTCTTTGTTCGTTCGTTCGTTGTTTTTTTCTTTCTTTCTATGTTAGTAGGTGTTGTTGCTGCTGTTTGATTGATCCTTTCTTTGCTTATGTTTTTGTTCGTTTGATTTGTCTGTTTGGTTTGTTTTACTTTGTTTTTAATTTTTAAACAAACCTTGAAGAGATATTCCCTCAAACCTGTTAATCATCTTCCTAGAGAGTTTGATGGATTTGTTGTCATGTTTAATTAATTTGTTAGTTTTGAAAATGATGATCACAATAGCTCAAATAAATGTGGGACTGCTCTGATAAAATTAGAGGAAAGTCGCAAATCTACATTTTGAATAAATGGTATCTTAAGTAAAAATAGGGTGAAAAAGTCAAATTTCCTTTTTTTGACATAAAATGCCTTCATGCGTAAGTGTTTACATATCCCTAAAGTTTTGAAGTTCAATTTGGCCGGGAAATGCAATTATTCGCGGTTAAGTGACATGTTGTTGACCGTATTGCGCTATCCACTGTAGTAATTACTATCTTTGAAATCGATTTGCAGCTATTTTTACTGCAATATATTAGGTGGACTGCTTTGGATTTCGATGAAGAGTGGAGAAATAAAGTGTGACATGTTATATATCATTCAAAAGCTGAGAATACAGGGTGTCCCAATAAACATTGTGCATGGAAACGGCGCTAATTTTCTCAGAACTTAGGCACACCAGTAACCTCAAAGTTATATATTCCAAAGATCATATTTTTTTCATCATCGTTGAAAATTTCAAGAAAATCCATTGATGCAAACCAGAGATATCATAGATTTTGTCTGCTTGTACCATTTTCCTTCTGCACAATGGGATTCCTATGGTTAAGCATGTTCTCAAAGAACATCGAAAAGGTCTTTGCAACATTGACGGTTCAATAGTTTAGAGTGACAAAGTCACAACATACGTTTCGGCAATATTCTTTAAAAGGTAATCATGTGAAGCGACTTCGGATATGATCCTTTTTTTCTTTATCTACTTTTTTTGTCATTTTCTCTATATTATATATGATTTTATCTATTCGAAAAAGTACACAAAGACTGTAAAAATATTGGCAAAATTACTCAATGCATCCTATATATTGTTTACTTGCTAAGGGGAAGCTGGTTTATTTTTCTTCTTTTGGAAACTGAAAACTCAATGTACCAAAGTAAATTATGTTTTTATATAAAACAAACAAACAAAACAGAGAGTTGTCTTAGTTCCTATTTCAGATCAAAAGCAGTGAGTCCATCACAGGGTTAGTATTAATGGCAATTGCTCAGAAAAGGAAAACCTCTACGAAATCTTTTAATTAAAATCTTTAAATGAATCTGGGTGCTCGCATTGTTTTAAAAATTCTAACATCACCTAAATAATGTTGTGTCTTAATATTGAACAATAAAAATATACCGTATATCAATCACATGATATTTGTGTTATTAGTGTTTTAATAGTTATGTTCCTTAAGATTTTGGTTATTTACAGTTGTTGTATTTTGAGAGTTCTTTAAAGTCATGTTAGTGTTCATTTTTCACTTGTTCATTTTAATTTTTTTCTGGACATTAACATGCTGCACATCCGTCAATATGTCTCCATTGTCTGTTGATTATCTTTGACCCTAACAGCATTAGAAATCTTTTATAGTAAATTTATCAAGTGCCGATTTCACATAAGACCCTTTTTTCATGCCCTCTGATTACAGGCTTAACCACAGGAATCGCATTGTGCAGAAGGAAAATGATACAAGCTAACAAAATCAACAATATCTCTGGTTTGCCTTGATGGATTTTCTTGATATTTTCAGCGTTGATGGACAAAACTATGGGCTTTAGAATGTATAATTTTGAGGTGGCTGGTGTGCCTAACTTATGAGAAAATCAGGTCCGTTTCCATGCACAATATTTATTGGGACACCCTGTATAGAAAATTAAAATATGTCATAAACTCAATTTTGAAATTTGCGACTTTCCTCTCATTTTGGCAGAGCACCCCTCAAACGTATTTTTATGCATTTGCTGCCTGAGCTTTGACAATCATTTCAATGTTAAATAAATGATATTCAATAAAACTAAATATGGCATCGTTTGTCGTTTATGAAAGCAAATCGAATGTTGCCCATTTACATTTTCAAGAGGCGATAAAGCAAGTCTCACGAATCTACTTTTTTTATTGGCCCTTGTAATTCACATACCGGTGATACAACTATTCATATTCACTTCTTTACCTAAACCTTTATCACATCAAAACAACAAATTCTAAATTTCCCTGGGTATTCAATTCCCTATATAATTCCTGTTGGGAAAGTTTACATAACCATTTTGCTATCATTAATACATAGCTTGTGCTCAAGTCTAGATATTTCTCAGGAATATTCATGGCGTGAAGTGTCTCTGTAAAGGTTAAGTAACACTCGGTGGTTTTCAAGACGAATTCCCTTACTTATGGCAAGTATTGTAGAGCTTAGACATAGTATGCTTCACTTATGTTATGAAAGCTAGTAATTTGTTTTGTATGATGCATGAATGATATTAAATTTTAGAAGAAGAGGAGTGAACAGTGGCGTAGCCAGACTTTTTGGTCAGAGGAGGGGCAAAGACATTTCGTGCCGATTTCCCCCCGGCATTTGCACATTTCTTCCACATTTTCCCCGGCAACAAATACATTCTCGTACATCCAAAATAAATTCAAATCGATTTTAAAAACTGACAAGCAAAAAAAAAAAAGTTTTAAGCGTTTTCTGCACATCTCATGATACGATTTTCTGCTTTTCCCCATGTTTCCTGTCTGGTAGTCTTATGCTATATATATAATAGCTAATATTAATTATCACATCGTCTGCCATTTATACAAGTAGATGGAATTTGACCATTTCCGGATTATCCAATTTCTACATTTTCTAGAGGCAATAAAGCAAATCTATAATTTCTACAACTGATATTATTCATTTGCACCTCTTTACAACACCATGTACTGATTCTGCGCATTCACTTCTTGCACTGACCTAGAATGTGATACGGTTATGTGCGGCCCTCAAGACCCCCTTTTCAAGCCTTGTCTGCCGCCCCCTAGACCCCCATTTCAAGCACAACTTTTAGTTCGCAAGCCTTATTTTCAAAAATGTTCAGTTCCCTAGCCTTATTTTTTGAAATTTAGTTCCCAAAGCCCCCATTTTTGAAAATGTTTGCTTCCAGAGCCCGAAATTTGCCCAAACAACTAGTTCTGAAGGGTCATTTTTTGGTCCCTTCAGTTCTCTAGGCCCCCTTTTCAGAGTCAATCTTCCGTTCCATAGACTAGAAGTTTCAGATATCGGGACCGCACACCCCTATGAACGCGTTTATCTCAGTTATACGTTTTACTCCCTGACAACCTTTGACGGACAATAACTTGACTTCTGGAAATCGTGTGAAGTTTATTAAGGTACGGTCACAAGTTGAGGTAAAAAGGAGAGAAAGAGATTAACAATTTGAAAAGTGTTTATTTCATGATTAATGATAAACAACCAGCTAAAGATGAACTAAATTTGAGAACCTAATCACAGAATATATCCTATAGCATTTCATTTTTTCATTTTTTTACATTTACACGGAAATTTGGAATAAAATTAATATTACAAATACCAAAATGTGAAATGCACTAAAAACTCAACATTCAGTAAAACGTATTATATGAAGTCAAATCATTTATTGAATGATATCACGACCTAGGTTTTTTCCATGACTCAAATAATGTAAAGATATCTGTTCCGAATTAATGGACACTACAGAACAGAAGGGAACTTCTTCCACCAAAATGACAATTGTGAAAAAAGAGAGTCTCTATAAGACAACGCTTTTTGTGGGGTTTTTTCTTAATAAATGTATATTATCAATAAAATGCTGACAAGTCAAAACAGTGCCTGAATATTTATATGTGTCCAGCTAAAATTTCTTAGGCTTTCTATTAACATAAAAATGTAGCCTCTTCAAATTTCTTGTATTTTTATGAAAGTGAAAACACAACGTAATGATTATTTCAAAAACATACACTTACCGACTCATACCTATACTTTACAGTGTAAGAATATTATCAAAGAAACAATTTTCTATGACAATATAAGTATAAGCTAGAGAATTATAAGCTCTTCAGTCTCATCATCAAATAACCGGAGGTAATATGACCTTTTAACATCCTCCTCCTCCTTAAATTACCATCAATCCCTTGAGTGTTATAGAGATGACGAATGGCCTGTGACTAATGGGATGATGTCAATGATAAAAACGAAGCAAAAAGAGGATGGGTTAAATTCAAGTTGAAGTTGAATCTGTCAGGCTTGCTGAGGCCCAAGATAATGGTGAAAATACTTGTACTGATTGATTAAACTGGACATATGTACTGCTGCCGTATAAGGTTAACATGTGTATTAGAGTACGCAGGAAATTATATTTGTATGTAGCTTTTATTAAGCAGTGACATAAAATATAATGTACTTCATATCACATTAGTTAAACCATTTTTTATACCGTAATGCTTGAAGGGCAGATTTTGTAGAATTTTAAATAAAACGTAGAACCTAAATTACATCTATTTGCTTGATAATATTTTGGATAGTGTATAGTGGAATGGGTAAAATGGTTGAAATTGGTCCAACAGAGTGTGAAAAGGGTGTAAATGCAAGAAATTGAATACAAAACTAGTTGAATTTAAATCCCCAATCCAAAACATAGATTTTGACGCATTTCAACTTTCCATCTATTTCACTATATATTATTTCCCATTTGTGTCAATAACGTCAAATTTAATGTACATGTAGATCAAAATAATTCATAGTCATAAAACCATAACTTCTCGCCCTGAATGGTCTTTTTAACAACAACAGCCACAAACCAGGCCAATCAAGTCTACATATTATACCAAAATTAGTCAAAATGTACATGTTACTTGTCGTTATCACACAAAAGACAATATTTTCACGCCGAATTGTGATCAGCAATCAAAATGGCAGCCGTTACTTTCAACCTTTAAGTCTTTCAGCACTTACCGCATAGATGATTTAGATAGACGTAGGGGAAACAGTTTATATTGCGCATGTGTAGAAAAATCTAAACTAGATATATGGAATCATGCGTTGATTACATGACACTGAAATACATGTAAGCCATTTGTAAAACAGGGCATTATGATATTTGTGTGAGTACGGTTTACACGAGGGAAAATAATCAGAACTAGTTTCAGTTAAAGGGAAAATATTAATCACATCACGGCCCAGATCAGTACAATGATACGATCTTCAATGCAAGGTTTTCTATTTTGGATGAAAGATTCATAATTTGTGTACCATTACCTCTTTATGCGTAATTATTTTGTACGATGCATTTAGACGTTGCACATTGAGTACATAAGTAACTGAAGTTTCCAATTTTTAAACAACAATAAAACGAATGAAGAGACAAAATTATTAAAATGCCTTTCCCTTAAATCAAGTGTTGGGATATCAATTGCACCAAGACTATTTTGCAAATCAAGAGAGCTGACATAGAAATCGAAAACATTTTTATTAAAAAAATGAAAGTGAAACATATTTCTGCTCCGAGTAAGATTTACTTTCATTTTTATGATGTAAAATTTGAATTTAACCTGCCTTATATGAAAAATATTTTGTGTTGCATTGATGCATTTTACAGCATAATCATAATTTGTACAAAACTAGACCTTTTCCTACGAAACATTCATGTTGAATGACAAGAGCATCGTATCAACTACTAGTATTTTGTTTTTTAATTTTCATATTTATAACAAAAAAAGAAACGATAAGTTGATTAAATATTACCTTTCCATTAAATCAAACATAAAGACATAAATTCACCAATTGTAATTGAGACATAAAAATCGAAAACAATTTCATTTGCATGTTAGAGTTTGATCTCACTGTATTCATTACGTCTTTTTGTAGATACATTGATGTCTGGAGTTTAATGAAAAACGACTAGCTTTTCTTGGTCAAGGACACACAGGGTAATCAATAATGTGGCTCACGCAACTGCAAAAACTGCAAGGAAAGAGGAAATTGGATGTCTAACAAAATGGCACTAGAAATTTGAATGAAGAAGGAAAAATACAATGTCAAGTAGTTTTGATGTTACATAAAAACCTAGAGGTATGAAAAAGTTAACATAATCTTCGCTTCCCCAACGTAAACCAACGGATTTCCCCGCACGTTAGCAACCAATCTTCTAAAATTTCTGCAAGAAAGTGCAGTGATGTTACACAATTGAGCACTGATTAAGAATCTCTTGTCGGTTGTTTCCGTTGTTTGATTGATTTGATGCTGAAAGTCGAGCTCGATGTAATTATTTGAGATAAAGTAGCTTTAAAGAGGAAATTGGATGCCTTCTTTAAACTTAAAATAGTGCACAACCCATCTCATTTGGGTGATGTAAGCAATGCCAACATGGTCACATCATATGTAACAAATTGACGTAAACAATTTATATCTGAAAAACCATTGTCTACCTTAACAAAAAAAAAAAAAAAAAAAAAAAACCGCAAAGCCAAAGCGATTGTGATAAAAACAAGTCGTCTCCTCCCTATTTTGGGGGAATAACTTTTCACAAGGAATACATGTAGTATCTCGATTATGAGGTTGGGTTTTTTCACCAAATAGTTCTTCTTTATTCGTTCGTTCGTTTTTTCCTTTCTTTCTATGTTAGTAGGTGTTGTTGCTGATGTTTGTTTGCTCCTTTCTTTGTTTGTGTTTTTGTTTGTTTGATTTGTCTGTTTGGTCGTTTTACTTTGTTTTTAGTTTTTTAAACAAGACTTGAAGAAATATTTTCCTCAAACCTGTTGAAGCATCTTCATAGAGAGTTTGGTGGGTTTGTTGACATGTTTAATTAATTTGTTAGTTTTGAAAATGCTGATCACAATAGCTCAAATAATGGTACATTTTGGTTTTTTTTTGCTGCCTGCAATAAAACTACATCGTTTGTCGTTTATAAAAGCAAATTGGATGTTGTCCATTTACATTTTCAAGAGGCAATAAAGCAAGCCTCACGGATCTACTTTTTTAATTGTCTCTTTTAATTTAATTCACATAATACAACTATGTTCATACACTGAAAACGATAATTAGTCAAAAACATGTCTTATTTGACTAGTTAAAATTAGTCAAGCAGAGTGATATTTTCATAATTCATGAAAAAATGCTGTAAATGTCTTTGAAATGATGAAAAACAATTTTTGATACTAACTGTATATTAGTCAAATGACGAATATAATTCATGATTTGTCATCGCAACGGACTAATTAATGGTCAGAAATTAGTAATGTAATTCGTCATTCAGTTAGTCCTGCGTCATTTAATTCGTCAATTGACTAATTGAAGACGCATTTGATATTCCCTAAATAGTCATGTAATTTATCATAAATTAATTAAAATTTAACTGATTACAAATTGAATAATTAGAGACGGAAACTATTTTTTAAACATCAAAAATTGGTTTTCATCATTTCAAAGACATTTACAGCATTTTTTATTTACCTTCACCTTTATCACATCCAAACAACACATTCTAAACATGAATATTCTAAATTTCCCTGGGTATTCAATTCCCTCTATAATTCCTGTTAGGAAATTTTACATAACAAATTTTGCTATCATTCATACATGGCTACAAGTGTTCTCCGTAAAGGTTAAGTAACACTCGGTGGTTTTCAAGACGAATTTCCTTACTTATGGCAAGTACTGTAGAGCTCAGTATGCTTCAGTTATGTTATGAAAGCTAGTAATTTATTTGTATGATGCATGAATGATATTAAATTTCAGAAGAAGAGGATCGAAGGAGATCAACCATTTACAAAGTGGTTATTTTGCGATTAACGAAAAACATCTACCGGAACTCAAAACCAATTTGTTAAGATAGTAATTTGCATTAAACATAATCGCGAAGATCTATCATATAGACCTGGATTTCTGCATTTCAAAAACAATAATGAGGTTCATAATTGTGCAGGTCTTGCGGGGTTTTAACTTTTTTATTGTTGAAGGAGAGGTTAGATGACACTTCCTTAGGGTTTTTTACGAAGCATAAGATGGAACAAATGTCAAAAAAATGCCCCACCCCACCAAAAAATCGTTTTTAAGTGAAAACAAAAAAATCAATGAACAGTCTGTTATAATGTCTACACTGTTATAATGTTGGGCAATTTGTTAGCGTTGGTTAAACTATGAACAACCCAATTGTTGGGTAAATAATATAAACCAACTGTTGGTGAAATTCTACCCAATATTTGGGTAATCAGCTAAAACTATTACCCAACAGTTAGGTAATTAGCCAGCATTTTACGCAACGTTGGTAATTATTTACCCAGAAGTTGGGTTGTTCATAGTTGAACCAACGTTGGGTAAATTATTTGCCCAACGTTCTAACAGTGTAGTAAGATCAAAGAAGGACTTGATGAGTATATAGTGAATGTACATGCCAAAATTTGATTGAATGTTAATTTTTTGCTATCGCTCGAATATAGGAAGCCAATACTTGTTTGATATGTTGATGTTAGCTAAATAATGTTCATGAAGTTATTTACATGACAATAAACATAAAATTAGAAGTCTGCTCAATTATAAGGGATACAGCAACTTTTACAACAACAAAAAACCAAATAACACGTTAACGACATAGAGTTTTTCTCAATCTGCTATGTACACAACACAAAGAATTGAACATCATTTACCATTATACGCTGATATAAAAAATATATATATTTCAACTGTCTACGAAAAAGTTTTGACTGATTTTGCACTTTTCAAATCCTCACCAAGTGAGTTCCATAGAAGTGGACCAGCAGTTCTGATAGCTTGATCAGCAAATACCTTTTTGT
>JXSR01S000410.1:34653-51659 GCA_000969725.1 Ophiothrix spiculata | reverse complement strand
TGAGCAAAATCTATCGGGAATTTTGCGTGAAAAAAAAAAGAATGATAAAAAGTACACAGGCCAGTTGTAGCCTATCGCAATGCAACAAACTGTTTCATGGACAAATGCAATTTTGGTAAACAAGTAAATATAAGTTATATACAGTAAATTGATTGATATGTACATCAATCGGGTCAATATTGATCAAATTTATGACAATGTATTGATATGTGAGATCATTAACTAGACCAACGAGATGAACAATGTGCTTGTTAAAATCAATGCTTGTATTGTTGTATAAGTAGATCACATTTATAATACCCTGATATGATTGAGACCTTTGGTCTATAATAATTTTAATATCTTTTGAAACAGATAGTAGATGAACGATTTCAATGATCACCATGATCACACATAGCCATACATTAGTATTGTGAAGCAAAATGAATGAAAGAAAAAAAGAAATGAAGCAAACATTGCGATATTTTACAATGTCCAAAATTTATGAGGCATTTTATATCGAGATAATGAAAACATTTAGAGTTTATGATGAGTTGTGGATCAAGAGTCAAGATTCGCCGTCCTCCTGTTGCTCTTCCTCATCCTCATCTTCATTAGGCAAATCCTGAGGATTTGAATGCTTCTTGGCTATGAAACTTATATCTCCGTTGCAGTACACTTTGTATCTGAAGACCGAACCCTTTTGCTCTGCGAGAACATGCGTTACACCATTCCATGTCCAGATCGATTTGACACTCTCCACAGATTTAGCCATCTCTCTAGTAGCGTCATAAATGTTTTGTATCTCCTTTGACAAAACCTCGTGGATACCAAACCCCTGTCCTTTAAGGTTTCTGCGACTTGTTATAACTCGTTGCCTGATGTCATGTTTCTTAAAGCGAACAACAATGTGTCTAGGTGCAATGGAATTGCGCTGGTTTCCAGTTTTGCGTAATCGTTTAGCATACTCCAGATCGTCCTTGGAAATATCCTCCATTTGCATTTTTGTTCTCAAGAACTCGCATAAAACTTCCTCAGTATCTTCCGGGTGTAATCTTTGCGTAACAGGATCCCGTCCCAAAGTTGCTGCGTCAGTTTCAGCTATGCCGCTGATTTTGAGGTCATTTCTATGAATATCTTGTTTCAACTGCACAAGGTGTATATTTTTTATATTTTTCTTTGTTAAAAGAGATCATAATCAATTAAGAAAAGCCAATATTGAAGAAACCAGTTGCTTTATAAATGAGTTCTCGGCTATTTGGGGGAAACTATGTTGTTCAGTAATTGGGAGCTATTTTGTGTGACGCCGCCACATATGATTATCTATATAGGATCGAAGAAGACGTGTGATTTTTATGGGAAGCCGCAGACGTTTATCCTATCCAAAACCAATATTGCCTTAAAAATCTTTTTCGAAGTCTATAAAGCAGCAGAAGAGGCCTTATCTTTTAAAATAGGCTATTTGTCATTTATCTGTGTGTTGGAAAATAGCTCGTTGATGGTTAATCTTTTTGGTTTAAATTCTGGAATTTTGAGATGATATTCCTTATTATATTTAGAGTGGTTTCTTTAGGTTTAGTGTGATTTTTTAGATTGAGTGATAATAGCCTTTCAATTGTCCTTTAAGGATATTTCAGTGCAGTGTCCATTTTGGTGAACAACCCATGAAGGGTATCTATACCTATATGATCACTTTATTAAGTTATTGTTAAACTCACATTAGCAATGGAATTCTTTTCCCTTCATTCTTCATTTTTCAATATTTAAATACCTTTATTTATTACATGCATTTTAGTTGTTCATTGACTATATCTTAAATAAATAAATAAATGAATCCACGTATAGGAGTTATGAATTATTTATTTAAGCCGTAGTCTGACATTTACAGGAAACCTTAGTTAACCTGCGCGTAGCAATGGATCGTTCACAACTTTTAAAGTCAATGTCTAACCGGGGAATCTTCAGTTTTAAGTACTTGAATCGTTGCCGTTAGCTTAGTAAAATATCTGGTTTGTAACGTAATAAACGTGTGTGGCATGGTAATACTTGGTAAAATGCACTTAAAACCTTCTTAAGTAGAATTACTTTTCTCGTAAAATTTGAATTAATTTGCGGTCAAATATTAAGTTGACTCATTTGCAAATACAGTTTGTAATTGCATATTCTCTACATTGTATAATTCATCGTAAGCAGGGAGTCAATGGTGATACTTGTCACTGCCTTAATGGAATATCCTTCGACGGTACGGTTGCATGTTGCATAGTTAGCTGAATCAAGTAGCAATTTGCCATCAATGATAACGATGTACCATGTTAAATGTACAGGGTCCGATTTTTCAAATTTTAGTTTTCGCTGTCATATGAAAGATCACCACTTAAGATGTTTCAATTTCAATTTGAGTCAAATCGAAACAACCGTTTTTATTTTATGAGCAATTTTGTATATTCCATAAGCCTATTATTTACTGTGTAAATAATATTATGGTTACCATAATATTAATAATTTTAACATATTTTCACTTATATCTCCGAAACGCGACATGTTTCAGTTGTAAAATTTCACATGGGTAATAAGAAAAATATGAGGAATATTTTGGTACTAATTTCTCAGAAAGTTTGAAAAAATGTTGACCCAATCGGACAATGCTGCTTTAAGGTGACATAACCCTGGATTGTCGAAACCGTTTGGAAATCAAGTGTTTCTGCTTTCTGGAGTTATCCAATATAAGTATTAATTAGATGTTGAATCTATTGCAAAATGCTACAAATCACTGTCTATGAAACATTGTAATTTTGTAATGAATTAATTAAAGTTGATGATAATTTAATTTATTTAAATTGAGAAAGAAGGGGGTCAGTTGTATCCAGTTGAGCAAACTAAGCGTCTCCTGGCTGGCAGGAATATTTACATAATGAGTCGACCTCGGGTCAAGCTTTCAAAAGATTAGTGTCCATGTTTTACAGATAAACTGAAATACAACTTAAAGATTACTGTTCATATCATACATTCATATACGTCGAATTGGATGCACTATTTATCTAGAGTGCAATATACGAGAACTAAAAGAAAAAAGTTCCGTTAGATGGAATGGTGTTTATATAATTAACTTTTTTGTTTGTTTGATGTATTCGAAAAAGGTTGATCACATTTTGTACTATTAATTCTTACCAATATGGTGATATAAAACACTTAGTACCAGGTGTCCCAAAAATAGTAGTAGTTAGAAAAACGAAACTTCCCACAAATTATATTACAAACTTCTTTTAAAATTTTGATATCACACACTTATTAGTTTTTGAGTTATAAAATATAATTTTTAACCTTGTTTCTAAGTGATAGTGTAACATAAGACTCTATTACCAAATTTACATCAACGATCATTTTTGACAAAATACGTTTCTGACATAGGTATCTATCGTTGTGAGTGAATAACTTACAAATTTATAGTTTTTTTTTTTTATTACAACATTTTGCAAACGTCTGGCAGAGGTATATATCAAACGGTATACAAAGCTTGAATTCTTGTATATTTTTTACAAACGGTCAGTTTTCTACATGTAACCATTTTTGGGGACAGCTGGAACATAAAGCTCTTCAGTTTCATACCAGCTTCTGGTAGCCAGACACCCCCTATCGTCTTTTACAAAGTCATATATGTGGTACGTATCATTAAAATGTGAAAATGTCAAAATGTGTAGTCACGTCAAAAGTCTTGTTTCATCTAATGCGACACATATTCCTCATTAAACAATTTGATGATTTAAACTTGATTGGCTTACAATTCGCGATATGCAATAGCATATTCATCCTTGACTATTAAGGTAATAAGAACTTTGAATAACGTCTATGGTATCAAGTAACTTGAATATTAATGAATAACGCAAAACATTTCCGATTAAGCACGTTCTTTTATGTTTTATAGAAACAGATTCTTACAATTGTGACAGTAATTGCAAACTGACATATTTTTACGCCATATCAATGTCGTGCCTTTAAATAGAAATTGGTTGTTAACATTTAAAGTATGTTTTGCAATATTAAATATGAAAGACAACGTGTAGATATATGAAGATACATTTAGGCATTATAAAGCTTGTAATGACACAAGGCTCGTGTGTTACTCGAATGAAATGTCATATTTGCTGGTGAAACAATACATAACATACTGTAAAACAAGAAATATTTGCGGAAAGAAAATTTGCGAATTTCAGAATCTGGGTTTTTTGGCAGCATTTTAATTTCACTAATTGCATCAGCATGCCATTGAAATCATTGTACATTATTAATATAAGCTGCATATTAATTTTGCGATTTTGGGGTATTAGCGAAATTAGCGAAATTAAATTGCTAGCAAATATTTTTTGTTTTACAGTAGTTCAAACAAGCGTACGCACATGAGATAGACAAATAAATACCTTGAAGTTTTGACATGTGTAGAACTTCTGTCCCTTTATAGGAAATCTGGCGATATTGAGCTGAAAGAATACCATAGTCTTGAACAAAAAGACTTAAATACATTTTTTGGACAGGACGGGATTCAATTGCTGTTCCCCAAATGACTGCCACCTAAGCCCAAGACTTGCAAAGTTTTTGCTTGAGCATGAACAATTTTGAAACCGTTTTAAGTTTACCCACCTTCAGATTGATTAATAGAAGTAGGTACTTCATTAACCAATAAACCCGTGGGTGACCGTTGATATTTAACACCACTGACCTACATACACATTAAATCATTCAAGCAAGCGTGACTTTAACTAGGCTTTACTTGGTAGTTTTGATTTGACACTTAAATCGAGTGTTAGACACATATTCTGACGTTTTTCTAAATTCCGCACTATGTGATTGGCAATTTTTATTGGAGAATATGCTATCGGGAAGATGATTCTGATATGTGGTTGCAGAGTTCTGAGTTTTGAAAAACCAAATCGTTTTTTTTATTTAAATAAAGAATAAAAAACAAAATAAGTTGTCTACAATTTAGACATCCATGCATACTATGGAATTCTTTTTAAATATATCTGCTTAACACCATGTTATTAAACAACAAACGGAATCAAGAACAATAATTTGGGTGGAAATTATGCGCCTTTTCTTTGCTTCAATTCCGCACAAATTACGTATTCATCAGCCCTTAATCACACATAACTAATCATCTTTAAATGCCCCGCGCATATGTGGGCGCAAAATAACTCATACCGTAATATACCTTGAGACAATTAAAATATTGATAAGCGGTGATACATCTATTATTGGTTGCTCGACTTTACTAGTCTAAAAAAAGGCGGCGTCGGCGTGCCCCGGGTACCAAACTTTATAACTGAAAGCTCACTAAAGGCAATCAGAAGTGAGAAAACCTGATAGTATTAAGTGAGCCGTCCCATGATTCAAGTACTCCAGGTTTGTACAATACTGTAATTGCTGTAATCACCACTTCCTACCCCTCGGTTAAAATATTCACTGGATAGCAATTTACATTTTTATCTGTCATTTTAACTGTTTCATAGTTATTATACATCTTTATTTCAATCACTGAATCATCTTTGTCATATATTTAAAGCAAAGACGAGGTGCTCTTGGTTTTGTTTAGAGCTTGTTATTCGGTTGTTTGGGAGTCAGACCACGAGCATCAGTGCGCATAAATGATTGCAATGCAAGCTAAATACGTTTGCACAAGCAATCATGTCACCGATATGTATGAGCAGAAATAAGCCCATCATCTGATTGAGATTTCTCTGATGAAAATTAAATATTCTCTATTACATATCTATATGGTATTTGCTTTGAGGTAGACGAAAGTAAGTCGCTACATTAATTTAAATTGCTCTGAGCTCTTATCGACTTGTACTTCGGTTTAAAAAACAAATCCGAATCAATAGAAAGGCGTCATTAGATTCTACAGTTGTTATGCATGTTACTTAATAGCTAATCTTGTTATATTTGTAAACATGGATTTACTCAAAAGATCTTTGACAAGCAATGAGACAACGTTGAACTAAGGTTTGGTGACACTTCTTTATATCTGCCTGAAGGATGACCTTATTGGTTAACCTCAGTGGCGCGACTGATGAATGGGGTTTGGACAGAAATGTATACAAGCTGGAATGAATAACACATCATTTAGTGAAAAAAACCTTAATGTTAATTTTCAGATATTATGGAGTTGTAATGATTTAATCTAAAAGTAAATATTAATTGATGTTCATATAGTAATTACTTACATACTACAGATACCCTTTTGCCAACACCACTTTCGATTTCGCTCATTTTTGCAGTAGATGGATTCGTTAATAGTACGTGTATTTATACTACTTTGTTTATCTCAGAAAAAAATGCTCATCCCACGTTAAATGGTCGAAGAACATTCTGCGATATGTATAATACCTATAGTACTCTCATATTCTATTCACTTTCCTCCGTACTCAGTAATGCAATCATTAAGGATTTCTTAATGAATTAATGTACTACGTATTACGTTTACCATAGTATTCCTAATTATGCCATTCACAATATTATCTTGAACATACTATAAACACATCTGTCTTGGATGGATAACGAATTGGAACAATTTATTTGTTTCAATTGCATAATTAATTTGCATCATATCTTTCAGATCGCAAAAATTGTTGGATATCAACGAATTTAATATTTGCAAAATATGTCTCATAACTGTGGCTTATATACAGATGCGCAACTTTAGTTTGCTTTGCCATCATTCCGCTTTCATTCCACCCCTGCGTGCCTTTTTTCTTCGGCATGTAACTATCACTTTTTTTATCTGTACATTGCTTTCAATTCTACATCTCAGCTACTGTATGTACTTGTGGCAACTAATAATCTAAGTCCACAGTCCATAACCGCCTCTCTAAATTCCTCCATGCGGCACAGGTCGGAAACCTATGTCCGCTTTGTGAAATATTATTATCTGTAAAGGAAACAACAAGTGAATATCATGTCCTATAACATAATGTACACCTCTTTACGTATAAATCTCTTAAAAAGTGGCTGATGACCCGACTCAATGAAACAGGTCACATAATCCTGCTGGGAAGTCAACGGTCAAGTGCCCAGTCAGTATTGCAGTATTTGCAGGTTAACACTCCTTTGAGAAGCAAATCGGAAAAAGTATACTTTAGGTCCAAGATACTGATATATAACAGTATTGGTCAATTCTACGAGTGTAATGAAATACAGCGTCCGTGTGACTGAAATGTCCTAGCTACTATTAAATTGTGTAGAACGTACTTGTACATGTGCGATCAATAAATCATCGATTGCGACTTATTCCGTGTAGTTCAATTAGACCCGGACTCCTGGTTATGGGGGACACTCAGTCTCATTACATCAGTATTGAACAATTCTGAGAGTGTTTTTGTTTCAGTATTGTTCAATGCTTCTGTTGTTCCAGTATTGTTAAATACTAAATATTGTATTATCCAAGTAACAATTACCAATTTACTCCGTTTATCAAAGACTTGTTTTCTTTTTCCTTGATTCTTGGAAAGTCCTCATTCTCCAATTGTATATGTATGCCTTTATCAGTCCACAATCCTGCTATAAGCCAGAACAGTCTAGTTTAAAGCCAACGTTTATAATAACCAAGCAGGAGTTGAAAGACCAAGTATAACGTTACCAACCTATAATAGTCAGATCAATTAAGAGGGAAGAGGGATGTTAAAAGGCTTACTTTCTATATAATGTGACATGTTTGTACCTTCTCCAGGGAGGGGCCCTACCGTGTAAAGTGTACATCCAATAATTGCCAATTCACACACTAGTTTTCAAAAGTATCTCAAATTGGCAAAAGCATCTCAAATTAAAAATCATCTCATAATGTATCTCATTTTGCTCCAAAATAATAAGCAATATGAGATACGTTATGAGATGATTTTCAATTTGAGACACTTCTACCAATTTGAGATACTTTTGAATACTAGTGACACAGACTGACAAATTTTGACTGGTTTGGTGCTAACAAATTACTGAGCTCTGTGCAAGAGCTGGTAAAAAAGGTTACTGGGGAAATTGCTGTTTAAAAAACTAAGGCCTTTCATCAGGCTTATCCTGTTGGTTCATTATAACAGTACCCAATCGTCAGACCACTGATATAAACCAGCATTTTCCAGCAATAATACTGGAATATTCACCAAAACTGTTATTAAACAGTATTTTGATCAACAATACATGATTTTCAGTACATTTGACCAACAATATTGGAATATTAACATAAATTTAACAATACTGGTATATAACTAGTATTGTTGATCAACAATACTGGACTATAAAACCTTAACCGGTGTCCGGACAGTGTCCGTGAGCCATAGAGACGCCCCGTAAGCATGCCGCAAGAATTTAATTCCGAGTTATTACCCTGCGACTAGTGTACGATGTCTTCAGTCTTCAGTCCCATAACCATCGGCGTCCGACCGGTGTCCGACCGGGTATCACAAGCATTCACTGGTATTATACCGGTATACCGGCGTTGCGGGGATGCGACGTTGGGGCTTCTTGCAGCAGATAACTAATTAAATATGCCTTAGGAGACATCCAACAAACCGCCTCAGTCTATTTAGATAGAAGGTATCTTCAAATACCCATGAGCAGAGATGTGTTACATCTTTTAATCGTATTACCTGTGATGAAGTAAACTGGATCGTGTTCTACCTTGATTGGTAGTAACATCAAAGGGGAAACGAGGTCAAAAAACGCAAGCGTTTACCTTTTTCCCATATCGATAGCAGCAGATCGGTATCACTAGACGACTTTGTATAAAGTATGTTGTTACCATGGTCAAAAAAAAATTATTACGTTTAGACACTATTAGACAAAAAAATATTTACGATAATACCGTTCATTTACTTAATTTCATTTGATGAATATAGCATAAACGTTAGGGAAACCATTTTTACAAATTTGCAATATTTGTTGGTTCTCTAACCCTTTGGTAAAACAGGATCAGAAGGGTTTTTGTTACTAAACGTTACCAAACAAAATAATGCATTCGAAGAAGTCCTGACGATAGAATTTCCTACAACTTAATAACATTATATGTAAGTATGTTACCCATCATCTATGTAAAGCGCAATACGAAATTCGCTAACACGTCAGATAAGTTTAATTTTTAAGTCATTTAGCGTAAAAAACATTGTTTTTGTTCTTGTGATTGATTGTTGATATGCAGATAGAACGCCTCCGATTTATTAATCTAATAAACATGATAAACTATGACACTATGCAAAAATGATTGCGTCTGTTCTGGCAATTGCTAAAACTAATGCTTATTTGTTTGCGTGTCATTAGTGTGCCCCTGTTCAGATTATGATGCAGTTAATCGAATTTTGATGATAACTGATTAAATTTGATTAGGTGACATCCAACAAATATAGGTTTCGCATACTGTAGGATTTCAGGGATAGCAATCAGACTCAGTCTATTTAAGCCTCAGTCTATTTAAGCTTCAACCCATGAGCTGAGATGTATTACACCTTTTGATCTTATTACTTTGGATGACGTAAACTAGATCCTTATCTATACCTTGCTAGGTAATAATATCAAAGGGGAAACGATGTCAAAAATCGCCAACATTTACCTTAGATAGTAAAAAAATGAGCTATATGTTGTTACCAAGCTCAGGATAAAATGAATAACGTTTATTACATTAACCTATGCGTGTTTTTTCATCATTTGTGACGCTAATGGACAGACGTTTACTTATGATAATACTGTTCATTTACTATATTCCATTTGATGAATATAACATAAATATTAGGGAAAACAGTTTTTACCATTTCCAATATATGTTTGGTATTATAGTATTTCGCTGCTTTAAGTGTATATTGCTCCCTCCCCCCCTTGGTAAAAACAGAAACAAAAGGGTTTTTGTAGTCCAGAACAACACTACAGATGACAAAAGATCTAATCTAATCTAAATTTATACTCAATAAAATTGCTAGAAGCAACATCTAATTGAGATAACAAATTGGCATACGGTGAAACCTACATAGAATACATATGAAAAATTTACTACATTGATGAAAATATACAATATAACCTCAGTTGGCTGCAGGCGATATACCGGCAGCCTCCCCTCAGGGTTAAGGATACCCCAAGAGTTTGCTTACAAAATACAATACAATGTTGATGATAATACACAAAGGCACATTACTTATTACAAAGTGAGGTTTTGAAATTTGCAAATGGATTTGAATCTAAAATGGATGTGGACAGACTGTTCCATTCTGATATGGTTTCTGGGAAATAACTGTATCTATACACATTGGTTGATGTCTTAACGATCTGGAATCTTTTGGGATGGTATTGTCTAGTTTGCGTTGCATTTTGACGTTTGATGTACTCTGGGATTGGGATTGCAATATCATTAGAATGGATTTTGAACATAATTGATAGGCGGGTGTTCTTTCATCGCTCTTGCAAGTTTGACCAATTTAAATCACGTAGGATGTTAGTTACGGTACCGTCTGATCTACTGTAATTATTCGCCAGATCTTAGAGGTGATACATATATTGCGAATCGAGATAGCTACGAAAAAGACTTGCGTGCCAAACTATGCTTGTAGAGGTTAGAGGTAGTACTCCGGGTGTAAGCACAGACCGAATTACGTTCGAAACATATTTTTCAAAACTCATTTAGTCCAACAGCTGCTGGTATGCTAGATTTTAAAACCTAAATTCTTCATCCAGATTGTTCTGAAGCTCATTTTACCTCACTTTGCAGGGTTTAGGTGTCATTTTCCTGACTACGATCAGATAGTCGGGGCCCTGATGATACATTGTAGAATAGTAACAAAACATATTTTGTTTCCCCAAAACTCACTAAATCCAGGATTAAGCATGTTTCAAAATGATTATCTTATTTTATGTGTGCTAGGTTGAATTTTTGATCAATATGACATAAATTTTGGTCATTTGCACAGAGCCTAGAGAACAAATTAAACTCACAAAAGTAATAGTATAATATATTTATTATCTATGCAGATAACATGTGGCAGCTATTGGACTAAGTGAGTTGTGGGGAAAAAACACTCTTCATTTGCATGCACAGTAAAAGCTTTAAAATCATGGAATAACATAGGTAAGCTAGATTACAAGTAGTATTAGGGGTGTGATATGCTTATAGGTATTATCTAAAATAAAGAATATGCAAATACCCTAAATGAGTCAAGATAATAATCCGCAAACGAAATCAAATACAAACACGTAACGGGAGGGTTTATCTACTTAGGAAGATTTTAAGTGTATTTACCACGTATTTCCTTACCATACATATCAAATTGTTTGCAATTAAGAGTATTTTACTAAGCCAACGGCACCCAGCATCGCAATTCAAGTATTTAATAATAAAAAATCTCCGGGTAGACATTAAAAGACTTTTAAAAGTTGAAAATTATCTAATGCTACAAGCACTAAACTAACTAAGCTTTTCTTTAAATGTAAAGTTACGGCCTAAATAAATAATTCATTACTCTTACTTGAATGTATTTCTTTAAGACATAATCAATAAACGCTAAAGGTATAGATTTATGAAGAAAGAAAGTCAAGTTAGCTCAATCGGTAAGGCGCTCGCTTGCGGTGCAGAAGGTCCAGAGTTCGAACACTGCTGGTGGCAAAAGTTGAATGTGCTTGAAATTCCCTTGGACAAGAAACTAACTGCTAATTGTCTCGTGGAAACCCGTACGAAACTCGGGGATCTGATCCGGGCAGCGATGGTGTGAATGCGGGCTGTTTAAGGTTCAGCGCCCCTAGAGAACCTGATATGATGCTTAGTGTGGAATAGGGCTTAGTTTGGCCACAGTGGTTAGCGAACACCTGTAAAGTGTGCAGAAGCCGAGTGGAATTACAAATCTGGGAGGCATAGCGCACTATAAATCCCCAGTAGTTTTTCCATTGACCAAGCAGAATTATATTATTTCATTTTGTTATATTCCAAAATCCTTCAAAACTGCTTCAAACCTGGGCGTGGTAGGGCTTCTCTCAATTACTGGAGAATGAAAACATGTTTTACATTTATTTCCAAGCAATTATAATAAAACAAATAAAATATATAGGATTTTTCTTTAATTATTGTCTAACACATAAGTATGTTAAAGAAGTTATTGATAAGCCATTTATAATTTATATACATGTAATTGATATACATTTGACAGAGTTGAAAATAATTTGAGTGTAAATTGTTAAATTATCAATACATGTGAAAACGACATGCTAATGAATCTTACCCATTATTTTCAGTTTATAAAGAGAAATAAGGGGTTAAAAGATGATTATCTGCATGAAAATAATAGGTTTTAGAGATATTAATCTTTATGAATTTAAAAATATACCGTACACATTTTTTTTTCGAAGACATTATTTTCTAATCAATCATGCCAACACTTAACCTTAAGGGTACCATTAACTGTGAATTAGATGTCTATAATAATTAAGAAGAAATATTTATGTAAATCCTATTTTCAAGACGACCAATGTTCAAGAAAAGAATACTTAAGATGGTTGAAAGTAGGTCAATTAGGACAATTCCGACACTAACCAGCATTAATTTTTTGCCCCAAAGCATAACTATTGCCACTTAGTTCTTTTTACTGCATTGGTTTATTTGTATTTTGAATAGACTTTAGTGTATTTTGGTTGGTAGAGATTTTTTTTTAATTTTCAGACCCTTTTTGTGATACAAGGCATTCGTCCTACATTAATTCACTTGTGATTGAATTGCAATTTATGACCAAACGCGATGTAAATGTAACGTGATAGATAAACGGAAAATAAATATCGTTTTGCTCTAATAGCAAGTTGAGCTACGTTATTCGTAAATATGTTGTTCAATATTTGGGCTTGATATTAAGGTCGGTATTGGTATTACGCAGTACATGGGTCCACTACACTAAACAAACTGCAAAATTGACTGCCCTCTCCTAAATGAGGACCTCAAAAAGTGTAGAAGGGCAATTTGTTTGGTGTATATTTTGTTCTAATCATGGAGTTAGGTTTATTTAAAGTTGTTCTGATGCCATATTTGATCTCTTTGGTGTATAATTTTCATATTTTTTTGTTAAAAGAGATCATAATCAATCCTTAATTATTGAGTTCTCGGCTGATTTTGGAAAGTCATTTTTGTAGAGTAAGTCAATGGGGAGCTATTTTGTGGTGTGCCGCCACATATGGTTTTTTATATAGGATTGGAGAAGACGGATGATTTTTATGGGAAGCCACAGACGTTAATCCTATCAACACCAATGTTGCCTTTGAAAGCTTTTGCGAAGTTTCTTTAGCAGATGAAGAGGCCCTATTTTTTAAAATAGGCTATTTGTCAGTTAGCTGCCTGAGAGCAAAGAGCTCGTTGATGGTTAATCTTTTTCGTTTAAATTCTGGAATTTTAAAATGATTTTCCTAAATATATTTAGAGTTATTTCTGTAGGTTTAGTGTGATTTTTTAGATTGGAGTGATAATAGCCTTTCAATTGTCCTTGTATTTCAGTGTCCCATTTTGGTGAACAACCTATGAAGGTTGTCGATACCTATATGCTCACTTTATTAAGGTATTGTTAAATTCACTTTAGCAATGAGATTCTTTTCCATTCTTCATTTTTTAGTATTTACATACCAATGCATTTTAGTTTTTCTTTGACTATATCTTAAATAAATAAATGTACACACGTATGGGAGTCATGAATTATTTATTGAAGCCGTAATCTGACATTGTAAAGGAAACCTTAGTTATACTGCTCGAAGCAATGGATCGTTCACAATTTTAAAAATTCAATGTCTAACCGGAGACTCTTCAGTTTTAAGTACTTAAATGCGTTGCCGTTAGCTAAGTAAAATATCTGATTTGTAAAGTAATAAACGTTTATGGCATGGTAATACTTGTTAAAATGCACTTAAAACCTTCTTGAGTAGAATTACTTTTCTTGTAAGGTTCTAAAATTTAAATTCATTTGCGGTCAAATATTAAGTTGACTCAATTTGAAAATACACTTTGTAATTGCATATTCTAACATTGTATAATTCACCGAAAGCAGGGAGTCAATGATAATACCTGTCACTGCTTTGATGAAATATCCTTCCACGACACGGTTGAATGTTGCATAGTTAGCTGAATATGTCACATGACTTAATAATATTCCCTCAATGAAAACGATGTACCATGCTAAGTTGACGTAACACTTATTATGCATAAAATTGCTCCGAAATTACACAAGGCACAATGATTAGAATTATTGATACACACACTCTTAGAAAGCCAGGATCGAATATGAGAAAAAAAGGATCAATTTTGATGCTTTTTAGGTATCAAATATGAGCTTACCCTTTGCGGATCAAAGTGATCTGATAAGCAGGATCAAAAAGGTGATCCAAAATGGGATCAAATATTTTTGTTAAATGATACTGAAACGGATCAAAATAATGATCCTTAATTGGATGTAAATGTTGCTTGTGATCCTGCTTCAGGATCAAACTGAATCAAATGTTCCTTCTCCAGGATCAAATATTTCTGTCAAAATGATGCTGAAATGGATTAAAGTGTCTCAAATTGTGGACTTGCCATAGAGCGAGGTGTAGTAACATGAAACTCCCAAGGTTGAGTTTGAACGTGTCATGTTCTGAATGTACATGACACGTTCAAACTCAACCTTGGGAGTTTCATGTACAAACATCATACAAAGCAACTTCCTACTATTTTCTCAGATTATTTTATTAAACATGTATATGATTAATTTTGAGCCTGTCCTATGTCTTGTTTGTGCATGTGCTTTAATGGTTTTTTTTCTTTTCTTATGTTATTGTCACATTGTTGGTTATTAATGTCAACTATTGATTTGTAATTTCTTGTATTGGGGTGGACTATTTACAGGCCTTATTGGCCTCCCAGCCACTCCTCCATATATATTTGTTGTTTTTATCATATTGTGTTTTGTAAAATATGTATATGGAAATAATAAATGAACCTTGAACCTTGAACCTTGAAATGAACCTTGACCCACAACTACAATACAAGAAATGCTCAGGATTATAGTATTAACAAAATTAAGAAAGTATTTTCTGATCGTGCTGTTCGGAATTGTGGACCAAACTTTTGGAACTCATTGAACAATGACATGAAAAGATGCAAAAACATAAAAGAATTCAGATGCAATTTAAAGAGATATCTATTGTCAAATTATAATTGACACTATCACATAATTGTACTTAATCGGAGTATTTGTCTTGGTGTGTGTTGTTTGTTTGTTTTTTGCTGTTGTTTGTTTAGGCCTACTTTTTTGTAGGGTATCATCACGTCAGGTCTTATTGGCCTTTTGATGATGTCCTCAATATCATTTTTTAACATTTTGATGTGTTTGTTTTATTATATTGCATGTGTGTTATTTTGATATTGGAATAAAGTTTGATTTGATTTGATTTGATTTGATTTGAGTATAATATAGTGTATTATATTTTCTGTTGTGTTTAATCTTAACGATGGCATTATGATATCCTACTAACATTTTTTACTAATATTGGAGCAATTTAGGTTGCCAACATGGCCAATGTGATGCCAATAACAAAATCCCCATAGAATGCAAAGATTATCCCAATATTGCTTAGTAAGATAATGCCAATGCCAAGATTGGCGATCGAAAACCGATATTGGTGTTATCGGGGTAATTGATCCGGAAATCGGATCAAAATTGATAAAGGTTCACTTGATCCGTTTGTTGATATCTATCTGGAAACGGATCAAAACGATCCAACAATTGATCAAAAATGATCCTTAAAGGATCAAAATCAAAATAAAGTGATCCGGGAAAACTACTCATATATTTGATCCTGGCGTTCTAAGAGTGCAGATGCCCTATGACTAGAGAGTGCCTTTTGGTAGTCTTAGACCAAACAACCAAGTGTCCATGTTTTACAGATAAACTGAAAAGACAAGTTTCAGGTTAATGTACATATCATGCATTCACATACGTCGAATTGAATGCATTGTTTATCTAGAATGCAAAATAGGAGTAAAATACACATCAGAAATACAACAAAGAACTGAAAGAAAACTTCCGTTAAGCGGAGTGGTGTATATTTTATTAACCTTAGTTGTAAGTTTGATATATTCGGAAAGTGTTTATCACATTTTGTACTAATAGAATGGTACTCTGGCAAAATGAGCGGAAAGTCGCGATTTTCAAAATTGAGTTTATTATACATTTTAATTCTCTATGAGCTCAGCTTTCGAATGATATATATGTCATACTTTCTTTCTAAAATCTTCACTTAGAGATCGCAATTTTAGGCATTACTCTCAAAATCTGACAGTTAAAAATGTCGCAAATCGATTTTAAAGTTACTGATTACCACCGTGTATGATAGAAAAACGCGATCAATTACCCGTTAACAATTGCACTTCACAGCATAATTTACCTTCAATATGCGAGGTATAGATTTACTTTTATGCATTAATGCGTTTTATGTCAAAAAAACATGATATTTTCACCATATTTTTTCCTTTGCAACCATTTATTCAAAATCGCGACTTTCTGCTAATTTTGCCAGAGCACCACTCATTATATTTCTACCGACATTTGATACAAAACACCTCAGTACATAAAACACTTGTAGTTTCTTGCAGCCAGACGCCCATTATTAGTCAACGTATTTTACAAAGTCATGCATGTAATACGTATCATTTAAGTGTGAGAATGTCAAAAATGTGTCGTCACGTCAAATCTCTTGTTTACTCATTAAGCAATTTCATGATTTTAAATGGATTGGATCTAAACTCGCGACATGTAAAAGTATATTCATCTTTGACTATGAAAGGGGATAGGATATTTAAATAGCCTACACGATATTCAAACATGAATATCAATGAATATTACGCAAGTCATTTCCGATTAAGCGCGTACTTTAATATTTTATAGAAACATATTCTAACATTAGGGATGTCAATTAGTGTAGAAAAATCCGTGCTGAGTACCTTTACTTTAAACTCTTCATTGGGGGGTTCAAAAATGTTCAATATAATTAAAAATGTAACTATT
>JXSR01S000409.1:29128-39842 GCA_000969725.1 Ophiothrix spiculata | reverse complement strand
CATTTAGGGATATCATTTTGAATATTTTACGCCATTAAGGGTTAGAATTTGCTGTACATGGTTGCGACATTTAGGGTCCAATTTCGAGGTGCTCTGACGAGCATGTGTACCACCCCCGGGGTAAACTGCCAAAAATGATTGAATGAAAAGCAATGAAATTTGGAAACGGGTTCAAAAAGTTAATGCAGAGTGAATAACAATCAAAATATATGCAACCCTTTTGTTAGGGGAGTTGGGTGTTACTTCGACTATTTTTGTACGTGCACGTGCTAATTGCCAGATTTTGAAAATGTGACCATCTGTACACCTATTTATGACCAATTTTGGCAGAGAACACATTTTTACTCCCAATTTTTGATTGAGCAAATTTCCGCAAAATACACCCAATTTTTGTAATTGGGTGCATTCATCGGAGGCAATCACCTGGTTGCTATACCAAAACCTGACAAGACAGGTACATGAAGTACACACTGTCAATGTGAGTACTCTTTCATAGAGTTCTTTGACGAGCAAAATCGGTATCAATCAGTCTATTGTAATGGTAGTAAATTATTCATTCCGTCTCTTCCGTGTGATCTGCAACAAGTGACCCCGCAGTCTGGTAACATTCTGAATTGTCACGCCACAAGAGATCATATTTCAACGGCATAAACCGGTTGTCACTGACAGGTATGTTGCATTTTGTTACTGCTGTTCGAGATTCGAAATGACTAGTAACTGCTGTCGTTGCAAAATTGTTTCTTCGTATCTGCGAAACTTTTTTCGTCAGTTCCACGTTGGGCAACCATTTCCGTGATTACTTACTATTATTGATGGTGAGTGTAGGTATCTTTATGTCTCTTTCAAACGAGAATACATGTCTATAATATAGGATAGGTGGTCCCTAGATCCGAAACGTATCCTTACTCTACTCAGGTGACTCTATTCAGTAAGAATACAATCAACTCCATTGACCTTCTCTATAGACGAAATTCATAAGTCAATATCTTCTTTCAGAGTGCATTTGAATTGACCAAAAGTATGCCAGTATATTCTTATTTATAGTATTTAACAACAAATACCAGGCCTATTACTAGCTTCAGTTGATTTTCAATGTATTATTTTGATTAAAATGTGTCAAAATCCAAGATGGCGGCCGGCATGTGGTCTAACAAAAAAGTTGCCAAAATTTAGTTTAAAAATTACTCTAGCATTTTAAACTACTCACAATATTATTCCAAAGTCATGGATCACTTCAGTGAATGTTAGGGTCATGCATGTAACCTTGATTTACTAAAAATTGATGAAACAACTTTTACAACTCATGACTCTACGATCTCAATGGACACGAAAGTAACCCTTATGAGGGTTACGTAGGAGTTAGGTGGTCCCTGCGTTTCTGATTTTGTTCTACTCATCTAACTGACACTACAACCTCGTAATAAATTGGCAGAGGAAGCCGCAGAGCTGTTTTTGAATCTAAAATCTTTCTTATCCCTGAGTCAGCTTGCTTCAAGAAATACAGAAATGTTGTGGAAATTACTGTGTTTTGGCTGATCAAAACGATGATCATCAATAGATTTCTCGGTCAATGACCATGATAACCGTTAACTAATAATGTGATATACCTCTGTTGAGTAATTGTAACTTTTTAATAGACATGAACAAGACTAGCACTGGCTTAGTGCCCTGTGTCCTTTACCTCCGAATGTCCAACAATGCTAGCTAGGCAGAATCGGCTCACATCGTGACACGAGCCTCATTGCGAAGCTTCGCACCGCGGCTGGGTCCGGGGCACAGGACTTGTTCAAGAAAAAGACAATAATAAACTCTGGCAAATGACATATTGCGAATGGTCACAAAGTTTCTTATACAATTAGATCTATAGAAAAGGTCTTTGCCCTCAATTGCAAATGCACACCAAGTAAGCTTTGCAATACTTGATCCGGGCAAATTATACAGGCTGAATTACAATAATTACGATGCTATTCTCGTCACTTTTTAAAAATTGAAAAGGTAATGTGTTCGTTACATCTCATATAGCTGATGAAGCCAGATGGGATCTGTGCGAAATAAATAAATATGACATATTTATAGAGGATAGCCTCATCAGTGTCTAGCACTGCTTTCCATGAGGGTCCTCTGCCAGATGGGCAGATTTATTTGCCAGTTTTAGTGCAGGAGGAAAACCGGATCGCCCTGAGGAAAACCTGCGGAAGCAAGTTTGGACTGGCGAACAATTGCATATACAGCGCCTGGACCGGGGTTGGAACCCGTGACACGGTCCTGGGCTCATTGGTGCGAGGCGAGGGAAGTACTGCTGCACCATCTGCTTCCCAAATGGAGTTTAGCCACATTTTGCGATACAGAAATATGTGATGACTCAACCCGAAATGGGGGACTTTGCGACAAAACACTTTTCAAGAAACAGGTGAAAATAGGCAGCACAATATAAAGAAAATAATAAGAATTTCCAACAGATTTTCTGTTGTAAAATATGATCGCCTTGATCAATTTCAACAAGTAAGGTGCCATTTTAAAGCTTAGAAAATGATGCAACAGATGATCTGATAAAATCAAAATCGATATCGAAGTCCCTCCTTTCGGGGTGAGCCATCACATATTAACTTTCGTTTTGTGCAAATATGCAACATGAATTTAAATATTTCTAGCTATTTCTGATTATTCTTTACAGAATTCGTGTTTGTCCAAAACACCAATTGTCGAATAAAGCAACGATACGAAGGGACTTGGAAGTGCAGATATTAACCATGAACATCCATGTAGAACTGGTAAGTTATGTCATAGATCTGGCAAGCCAGATATACTAGAGACAATGAAGTTTCTGTTAAAGGGCCCAGTTCTGTTCCAAGTCTTCATGGGGCGAAAATACTTTGGTGGGGCGTTCCACTGGAGAGGCCACGACATTGAACACAATACCAATTAATGGTTATTAGGGTGAGCGGTCGAGGACAACCAAATAATATTTTTAGGGGCCTTTTATTAATTTCATGCAACCTTTAAACACTTTGAACTTTTTGTTCAGATGAAAACACTGCCCTGATTTGGTAAAACTATCTAACTCACAATGAACAATTTTCATGTAACAGTCTTTCTTTCATAATTTGAGGGTGTTCTATCCATTGATGGTACTTGAAAGTGTCTAAAAGTAAACTACATCTTTTTAATCTTGAAATGGTCAACAACATTTAACAGCATAAAATTAACAAACGTCCTATGTTTGAATTTCAAATGTGATGTTCTGAAATTGTTGCATTTCAGCTTATAGATATACAAATGAAGGTTGAAACTTCTGCATCACAAATATTTACTAACCTCGTTTGGAGGCCTTTCGCACAGATACCATCTGGCGTCGCCAGCAATGAGAGATGTAATGATTTCTGATCGTCTCTGGCAACGCTGATGGTGACGTAACTTCCGACCGGAAGTTACCAGATACAGTTATGATGTTAAAATCGGATCCCAAAGGGGATCCAGTTCCACCCCCTTGTCTCTGTTGAGGGCGCGCTTTCTTTGCTTGATGTAAGTAGCTTTCAAGATTTTCCTTGAAAAGTCTTTTGATTCCCTGGCAAGAACTTTGACGTTTTTGGGGTCCAAATAGTGTTTTTCTGTCTTGAGGTGTTCAGATACCGCGGATGTAGAGGATGATCTGGTCGTAATATGTTCCTTAATCCGCTTACCAAGGGGTCTGGCAGATTCACCAATGTATGTCTTATGGCAGTCCTCACATTCAAGACAATAGACTGTCCCAGAAATTTGGTCTTGGGGGGGTTTGTCTTTCGGAGCCACCAAAATTCGGAGCTTATAGATAGTTTTACCAAATTAGAGCCGAAATTTGATCTTAAAGATGTAATGCTAATGAGATTTCATCCCCGTACTATATATGCAGTAGTGTAATTTTGGTCGGATTTTATAATTTCGAGGACATTTTGAACAGCATTATTCTTCCTTTAACGAGGAATAACATAGAAAATTGCAGATTATGCCCGATGCTACTGTAATGGATACTTCTTCGCTGTACGTCTTTTTTTCTTTAAAAACAGGTGCCAGTTTCACATGGAGTAAACCGTCCGTCATGGCAAAACAAGCATATGAAATTGATACTGGCTACGCCTGGATCTCATTGTTCTGCTCATGCGTATTGAGTTTGTTAGCAAATGGTTTCTGGGCCAGTCTGGGAGTAATGTTTGTCGAATGGGAAGATTATTTTGGCGTTACACCAGCCTCTACATCACTGGTCGGATCCTCTTGCTTACTCATAATTTGGGGGATAGGTAAGTTTTTTGGTCCGATCAAAGGAATTGAACTTCCTGAAGATAGTTTCAGGATTGTGTCACATCAGAATTACAAAAAGTCCAAAGTCATGCAATAAAATAGTAATAATGAAACAAAATGTAATCATATTTCTATAAATGAAACGGTTTCCAGTCTAGACACGATCAAATGTCATACAACCAAATAATAATTTTCTGTCTGTTGATTACTAAATGTGACAACACAGAGTACAACACTGTTAATAATATCACTTTAAAATGTATTAATATATTTAAATATATGGGTAAGAAAATGTGTCGACTACCTGTGTAAACACTGTTCAAAGGCCATACAAAAATATGATGTTATCATATAAACATGCATATGGACCCAACATCAGACACGCGCTTTCGTGAAAGAAACTCTTGAATCCAAAACAAAGAAAACAGATCAAAATCGGACAAACCGTTTCAATCGTTCAAAAAAAAATGTCGTGTTTGGGCAAAAATTTCCCGCCCAAATTTCAAAAACTCACTTTCCAATTGAATTTTCAATAAAAATTTAGCTCATATTTGCAGACTGTAAGTACAAACACACCCCTGAAATAAAATTTGAATAACGTTGTTCGGTTACGATTAAAAGAAGCATGGTGCGGTACCATTTTGGAGATATGACGAGATAACCATAATTACCTTTGCACAGTAATTTTTAGCTGACTCTGAAATACAATATTGCCCATAAAATCAAAACGGTTTAACTATTTCAGCTGAATTTTGAAACTAAGACCTCTTTAGTAATCATCTTTCATGTGACATTGAAAACCAAATTTTGAAAAATCGGAACAAGCTCGTTTAATGGGCAAAGCAAATTTAAAGAGTGCCCTCGACAATGCTTTTATGGTAATTAGTACGATAATGGGGAGGGTTGGTTCTATTTTTTATGCCACCAAGGAAATACATTGTAAAGTAATACAATTTCAGCGATGAAAAACTAAATTGCGTTTGTGTGCTAACGTTCTAAAACCAAATGGTGAGTTCATTCGGACCCCGCCTTGACTACTTAAGTGTTAATATCAGCCTTGATATGTCAGCGTCTTGCTGTTTTAATGTTTGTTTTGGTTTGTTACAGGACCAGTCGTGTCGGCAATCTGTAAAAAGCTGACGCACAGAGTTGTTGTGGTTTCCGGAGGAATTATCGTCGTCTCGTGTTTATTTGCCCTCACATTTATCACACAATTCTGGAATATATACATCATAATGCCCATATTAGGTAATTTATTAAAAATATTATCTTATATTCGCCGTAAACGCAAAACAAAAAACGCACTAAGCATGCACACTTCGTTCCAAAACCTTATGAGCACATAACCTGCTCGGTGCGTTTTGCGTTTGCGTCGAAGTATAAAGTTTGAGAGTGAATCGTACCCAAATTGAAAAGTGGACACTTGTTTCACATCCATGTATAAAAGAAATTTCAGATATTTTGTCATAATTCCTCACACAATGTGAACAAAAATGCTGATTGCAGGTTGCATTTACATACAATAGGGCCCTGCACTCTGGGTCTTTGTGAACATCGTCCGTTCATAACGATTCTACATACTAGTAATAGTTTGATACAAATATGCCATTAAAGGCATTCACTGTCACCAATCATTTCAAAAGGGAAACCCCACTGTTTTTATTTTTGAAAAGTGTATTACTTGTGTCAAATATTCTACCAGAGTTTAGACAAAATTCATCGCAAAAGGCCCCGTGACACTCGGGAGGATTAACAAAGTTGCTCAGAATTGCAAGGATAACTAAGGTTGCCCAATGTTACATGAAGTTTTACAACATTTGCAATGTTACATAAGGTTGCAATATATCTTAAGAAGCAGACCTTTTGCAAACCTTGCGTCACCTTCGGCAGCTTTGAGGAATTTTCAGCAACCTTGGGCAACATTGTTGAGCTTTAGGCAACATTGGGCAACCTTGCGCAATGTTGTAGAACCTTGTGCAACCTAAGGCAATATTGGGCAACATTGCCGATTCTCCCGACTGACATGGGGCATCGCAAACTACAGTTGTGTTTTTCATTTAACTGAACGAAAACGAAGTTGGTTATATTTCCACACTTATCAGTTATTATTCATCATAAAACTGCAAATACACGAGATTCTGAATAGTTAAATCTTTACCCCCAAAAGAGCATGGATACTTGAGCCACTATATGTAAGAACTACTTATTTTATAGTCATCATAGTTAAACAAGTCACAAACACATTTTCAACAACCATAACAGTAGTATACGTGACAAATGACCTACATCCGGATCAAAGGTCAGATGTCACCAGCTTGATGATCTGATCTGACATCATTCAACAACAAGCCAAAATAAGAGAGTGAAGTGAGAGCAGCCCGATGCCGCCCTGTGGTTTCCGATCTAGACTATTTCCTATCTAGACACCTCGATCATACAATAGAGTAGAACATTATAGTAAATACATTGTTAAAAACATTTCTACATATTGGTCAGTAAATATGATGACATACCATCTAGATATGATAACCAAGGGGACTCCCTATCTAGATACAGTGGACCATGTATAGACAAGCTTAGACATTAAGGACTTTATGTAGAACTTAAAGAAAAAGATGGTTATATATAAATAAGGGGCGGCTTCAAAACTCAACCGGCTTTTGTCTGCCGGTTCTTGGTGGTTGGCTATTGTTTATTCCAGAACCGCCCAAAACCGGCAGGCAACAGCCGGTTGAGATTTGAAGCCGCCCCTAAATACTCAAACTTCAATTATTTACAAATTTGTTCTCTTTCTAGCAATTGGTATGGGACTTTGTGCACAACCAGCTTTTACATTCTTCATTTTCTTTTTCGACAAGTATTTGGCTACAGCAACTGCAATAAACGGTGCAATAACTGGCATAGGGGTGCTTGGTCTTCCACCCATAATAGAATTTCTTATAACCACCTACGGTTGGCGAGGGGCGTTCCAAATCACAGCTGCACTTATGGCAAATGTTAGTGCTTGCGGTTTATTAATGGTCACGCCAAAACCCAAAAAGCCACACAAAATTAAAACGATATCAGAAAGACTTACGAGGCGTATAAGCTTACCAAGACCACCTGTTTCGACCAATCCGTTAATTTTATTTGCCAAAGATGTCGCGCGTGATCTTGATGTGTCTTTATTTCGTAATATCCGATTTGTAGTTCATGTCATAATCGGTGGAGTTTTACGAGGTGGGTATGCCGCAGCAGTTGTGTATCTTGTGCCTTATTCAGTAAGCGTCGGAATATCCAGTCAAAAGGCGTCGTTTGTTATACTTGCATATGGCTTGGCTAGTACTATTATACAACTTACTCCCATGGGATTGATAGTTGATAAGAACTGTATGACAGCAGCAAATTTGAGTGGAATAGGCCATGTTGCCATGGGAGGGATATTAGGAATTATATCATTTACTACAAACTATACCTTGCTAATGACGCTCGCTGGTTTATATGGATGCGTGCAGGGCGTCGGATCATCGATGTATTATGTTGTTATGGCGAATTCAGCTGGATCACAGGAGAAAGGTCCGGCAGCTGGAGCCTGGTATTTGCTGCTCAGTGGTATTGGGTCCATGCTAGTTGTGTTTTTCGTTGGTAAGTACCTAAGCTTTAAGAGTGCAATGCGTTCACACTGGGACACGACTTGCGCGTTAAAACTAGTTGCGCGTCACTTTTGGTCACGAGCGAGACACTTTCTAAAATGGCGTTCACACTGAGAATTTGGTCATGAGTGGCTCACGAGCGAGAATATAGTCATGACTAAAATTCTCAGTGTGAACACGTCCTTAGTTAAAACGCGCAAGTCGTGTCCCAGTGTGAACGCATCGGCTAAGTTGTCTCGCTCTAGAGCCGCTCACGAGTGAGAATATAGTCATGAACAAATTATATGTGAACACGCCCTAAGATTATATGGACGTGTTCACACCGAAGAATGTAATCATGACTATATTCTCGCTCATGAGCCACTCATGACCAAATTCCCAGTGTGAACGCAATTATAGAAAGTGTCTCGCTCGTGACTAAAAGTGACGCGCCATTAGTTTTAACGCGCAAGTCGTGTCCCAGTGTGAACGCAGCTGCTAAGTTGTCTCGGTCTAGAGCCGCTCACGAGCGAGAATATAGTCATGACCAAATTATGTGTGAACACGCCCTATGTTTCTCAAAATTGCTCATAATGTGGTTGTGAATAATAATACATTTTAAAGGCTTTCAAACGATGGACATGATGAAGGTGAGGTAAACTGGACGATAGTTTCCGAGTCTGTGAGGTTGCTCTTTTGTATATGGAGTTATGTTAGCTTTCAACCAATCTTCAGAGAGATTGAGATTGATTAAAATAGCTTTTGAAGAATAATATAATTGCAATACTTGACGAACATGATCATGATGATTTAAAGACACGAACAATGATATTGTCGGAAATGCCACTTTGTTCAAGACCCGGTGTAGGGGCAAAGTTGCTTGCTCCACCAAATCATCGAAGCCGGGTGCTATAGTAGGTTGGAAGGCGTAACGCTGTACTGGAATACTGACCCAACTTAACTTGTTGAACGGGGCACCTTAAATGAGTCGTAAAGAACAGTTTACACAACTCCATCTTGTCTTTATTTGATTATTATTACTACAAATTACCTCCGTTACATTTTTTTTCATTTGTTATGACTTCAGCAAACTCCAGTAAGGTACAAAACCTTATGAAACTTTAAACTGGATTGAAAACAAACATGGCAGCTTACAGCACATATCATAGTCTCTCCCCCAGACCAAATGCAATCCTACGTTAATATAAGTGCGATATGGGCAGGAATGCAACGAAGTCTGTACAAAAGACCATGATAAGTACACAAAGTTCAATGAACAAGAAAAAACTTTAAAACCAAAGCATGCACGCACAGTTCAAAGCCCTAAATTCCAAGGATCAATGATAATCGGAAAATGGCACCAACACCCGGGTCTTTCTTTAGTGTTTCTTTATTGTAAATGAAACAAAGGTGACGATTTAGGGCCTCTGCTTTTTCTTTGGCTTCAGTCAAGATACCATCAACGGCGTTTAGAGGAGATAGGCCTGACACTTCTGTCTTTTTGGATATGACAAACTTCTAGAAAGGTTTAGATTATCGGTTTTTTATAGGTCGAGAATATTGTTTAGACAGGTAGGTTAGTCCACAATTTGGTGAAGGTTATGGCCATCAAAACACCGAGTGAATACTTGCCGACAACTTGGTGAAGGTTATGGCCATCCAAACACCGAGTGAATACTTGCCGACAACTTGGTGAAGGTTATGGCCATCAAAACACCGAGTGAATACTTGCCGACAACTTGGTGAAGGTTATGGCCATCAAAACACCAAATGAAGAGAAGACTTGCCGACAACTTGGTGAAGGTTATGACCATCAAAATACCAAGTGAATACTTGCCGACAACTTGGTGAAGGTTATGGCCATCAAAACACCAAGGTGAATACTTGCCGACAACTTGGTGAAGGTTATGGCCAACAAAACACAACCAAGTGAATACTTGCCGACAACTTGGTGAAGGTTATGGCCATCAAAACACCAAATGAAGACTTGCCGACAACTTGGTGATGGTTATGACCATCAAAGCACCAGGTGAATACTTGCCGACAACTTGGTGAAGGTTATGGCCATCAAAACACCAAATGAAGACTTGCCGACAACTTGGTGAAGGTTATGGCCATCAAAACACCAGGTGAATACTTGCCGACAACTTGGTGAAGGTTATGGCCAACAAAACACAAAATGAAGACTTGCCGACAACTTGGTGAAGGTTATGGCCATCAAAACACGGTGAAGGTTATGGCCATCAAAACACCAAGTGAATACTTGCCGACAACTTGGTGAAGGTTATGGCCAACAAAACACAAAATGAAGACTTGCCGACAACTTGGTGAAGGTTATGGACATCAAAACACGGTGAAGGTTATGGCCATCAAAACACCAAGTGAATACTTACCGACAACTTGGTAAGCACCGTATGGTTTGAATTATGTTGCTTCCCAATCAACATCCTGGAGGTTGATGTCTCCAAGCAGCCATATGGAGTGATCTTGGCGAGGGAGGCGCGAGGCATCGACCTCTTCTGCGTAATCGATATATGAGGAGGGTGGAGTTACTGAGTATATATGATATAATACGCTCCAATGTAAACTGTAGATAAATCGGTGACATTGCTTGAAATCCCTTCAATTTCACATGAAGATAAGATAAGAAGGGGTTCATATTGAAGCTACAAGGGAGTTTTATTTAACAAGCTATAGAGTATTGTGATTTCTTTAAAGCGTTGGAGCACAATTAGGCCGGAACTTTGTGCGGCCGGCCGCAACCTGGCCACAGCCTTGATTTTCCAAAATGGCGACCGTAGGCTTGATTTTTCACATCAAGATTATTG
>JXSR01S000407.1:71570-85812 GCA_000969725.1 Ophiothrix spiculata | reverse complement strand
CTATGTGTAAGAGCTAGCTTAAAAGAGCAGGTTCGATATTTCAAAATTTAGTTTCAAATGGCATATGAAAGATGACCATTAAAGAGGTTTAAGTTTCAAATTTCAACTAAATCGGTCAAAACGTTTTGATTTTATGGGCAATTTTGTATTTCAGAGCTGCCTATATGTCACTGTGTAAAATTAATGATGGTTACCATAATTAGACATATTTTCACATATATGTCCAAAATAGATCATAACTCAGCTGGGAAATTTTACATGGGTTATGAGAAAATATGAACGATATTTTGGTACCAAAATCTCAAAAGGTTTGAAAAAAAGTTGAAATGAACGGACCATGCTCCTTTAAATACTTTTGCCTAACATTTCGACAGGGATATACGAGGGGTGTTCCATAAGTCTGTTGCCTGAGGTAAAAAAATACAGGGTATGCAATATTGATTCATATGATGTGTAGTTCCACTTTCAAGAAAAATTCTTGTTTCGTTTTTGTTTTATAGACATTGAAACCTTGTTATTAACCGGTTTAGGGAAGTTAAAAGTTTTACCTCATATGCTTACTTGACCTGCAATAATCTTAAAATTGCTCTCCCAGGCGCCTCACACATCAAATTCAACAAAGACAAGATGTCAACACTTAGGAATGATCAATGTTGTTAATAACATGAAAGGAATTGGCCATATGTGACCGTCCAGCTCAAAACAGCAGTAAATGCCAGCTCTTGTCAGTTTCACTTTTTTAAATATTTGCAAAGACCATGCTTTACGGATTAAAATGACACCTTAATGAACTTCGTACGATTTCCAGAAGTCAAGTTCTGGTCCGTCAAAGGTTGTCAGGGAGTAAAACGTATAACTGAGATAAACGCGTTCAAAGATCAGTAAGCCCTATATTTTCTGTTGATCGTCTTAAGAATATGCAGATTTATTTCACATTTTCTATCATTTTTTTGAAGTGAAACTTTGCTGGTATTTTGTAGTAAGCAATAAGATTGTAAATCTGTCAAAAAATCAATTTCGGCAAATTACGACCTTGACATGTATTTTCACCTGTAGCGCAAAATGAAGTTTCTGGCATTTACTGCTCATACGGGCTGGAAGGTCACATATTAGGCTGCAGGTTTCAATAATGTCAAGAAGGATATGAATGTGGGAGTTCTTAGATTCACTACCTCACACTTTGTATATTTAACAAAGGTTGATTATATACTCCTAGTTTGTTATCCATAGTTTTACTCTTACTCGTCTTACTCTCAGTTATTGTAATCCCCATGTTGTTTACTTCGTATTACTTATAACTTACAATCTTTAAAGTAAATCAAATGCCTTATTGAAACTTTATTTGCCATGTACAATTCTGCACTACTTCTAAAGTATGCTCGTATTTATGCATATTAAAATTATTAAAAAGCAAATGAACAAAAAAAAATGATATGAAATGAAATTTTGTATCATATTTCTATTGAATGCTTGTTTAATGTTAAATTTTAAATACTTGATACTATGGAAATAGTAATTAATCTGTTGAAAAATGTTCTACTCCACGTTTAGAGATAATTTCAAATTATACACAACCAACATTTTAGCTTTAAACATTTCCGAACCGGTTAACCGGTTGAACAAGTAGTAAAACCAAATAAATCACCCTAATGCTTTCTACATAAGTTCAAATCTTTATCAAGATGATGCAAGTACTTTATGTCTAGACATATAAACTGATCGTACTTGAAACAAATTCAAATAGTCTTTTTTCGACTTTAATGTCAGGTCATTCTATTTAGGGGTTTTCATTCGACATTAAGTGTAAATACAGAAAACGCGAGTTACTAGTAGAGTTTTGACTGATAATAATAGTTAAATGATCAACATACAAACTCTGGTACGGATCAGATTTGATTATCTCCTCCAAAAAAATCAACAATTATTATTAGAAAATGTGGAGTTTTAATTTCTTATGTATAATTTTATACACATAACATTTGATTTTAAATAATTTTTACTAATTGGAAAACTTGAACAAGTAGTAAAACGAAAATTAATCACCCTTGTGCTTCTACATATTTAAGTTCAAATCGTTATCAAGATGATCCAAGGGCTTTATGTCTAGACGTAGTAATTAAACGTAATTGAGACAAATTCAAATAGTCTTATTTTGACTTTAAAGTCATTTCATCCTCCTCAGAGTTTCTTCATTCGACAATAAGTATAAATACCTTACAGAAATATTAAGAATTAGTTTTAAAGCATTTGTCAGTGCATTTCATAGAATGACATGACCGATAATTTATATTGTTAAATACTTAACATATGCCAGACTCTGTTACAGATCTTGACTTCGACTCTCTCCTCCAAGAAAAAAAAACTACGATAGTTCACATCACTACTCCATTGTTAGTATAATTTGTTTCACAAACAACAATATATTTTTGTGACGATCCTCAGCTAACTAGGAAACGACTTCAAAACAAAGTATTTACTTCATCTTCACCCGGCTGGTCGATCTTAGTTTAATACCGCTACTATGACGATATTTGGAACTTGTTTAGAAGTGTTAATGATGCTTTGCCTCTGCAACGGATTATCTGTTACTTCTTCTCAATATATTATATTGCACTGACCAGAATCGCGTTTAGTTGTGTTAGATACTCGTTCTATACTCAAAGGTATTTGATGGTCTATATTTTTGCTCTTTAGGTCACACATGTATTTAAAAAGTTATGTTTTCTTTCCAGTGAAAACTAACGCAGGTAAAACATTCTTAAAACTCATTGTTAGCCAATTTCCAGCTTATCACAAGTTGCATAAAATATTCAACAAAAATAACCTCAATATATTTCAACTGTAAAAGTCATTTAGAGTTTAATGAAACACACGCAACAGATTATAAAATCACACAAAACAAAGTCAGGGGCCCAAAAAAAAAAGGCACTTGCAGAGTAAAAAAAAACATGTACGCTCGTTGGAAATTGTCTAACAAGGGCTCGCCAGTGGCAGCTTTAAGACCAGATAATCAAACAAAGTCGTTTCGACACAAGAGATGAAAAGGAAACATATATGAATATACATGCCAAAGTCCCCACTTTTTTGTCGACATTGCAGATTTAAAAACAAGGCACAATACTCTAATGATACTTACTTCAATATTGCCGTTGATGAAATGTAATGTCTAATCGTCCTATAACAAACCAGTACATTGATAACACTTTGATTTATGAAATGTGCCTAATATAAACATCGTCATATCATGTTGCACTTTTTTCATGGTGCCTCGTCTAGTCATAATCAAATTCTCCCGGTATTTTTCTTCTTTCAAACAAAGTCAATAAAGTCACGATTTAAACGTTCACAATGTTAACATGCCGGACGTGCTTGTCTTGCTTGTAGTTTATGACCTGATCAAAGTAGATTCAGTGGTTTTTTTTTTGTTTTTTTTTTTGCATATTTCCAAGTGTTCTAGTGTCTGTTGTCCCGGAAAATGTTCATTTCATTTTTTATTATACAATACCATTTGAGCATTTGAACTTTGCAAACATTATAACATATTCTTATTCTAGACGCTACATTTTTATAACACAGTATTTATTTAGTTATCAACAAAGAAAGGTATTATCAGAATGTTTTGCATGCATAAGGATAACAGTAACCATTCATATGTTAATTTCATAAAGCTATTTTAGGCATATGAACATTGCAGTATACTGTGTCTATACTTCTACGTAGTTTTCGTATTTTTTTCATACTTATTTTATCACACTACAACTTTATCACACAATATCAAAAGTCAACTTCGATGTTAAAGAAGGTAAATCTTGAAAAATATACATTAATTCGTCAATATTAGCATGTTTAGTTTGATTCAAACGGGACGTTTGAGTGCTGACTTATTGATCTCCTTTACACAAACATATATCTAAGGAAAGAGATATGCATTTGTATACAAAACAACTAGTAATGTCTCAAAATAATATTGAATGTCAGGCATGCAATATCCCTTAGGAGTCTTGCCTTTTACAAGCCCCTTTAAATGTCGGGTGAATAGCCTAGATCTATATTAATTCAATTAGCCGAAATAGAGAAAAACAAATATCCTGTATCTACACAAGCACTCTACCAAGAGTACTTCATCTTGCTAGACAGGTTATGTAAGCGGAAATAAAATCTGCACTGAATTAGATTTTTCATGGAAAACATATCGACTTTCTATTGATTTTGCTGGTGTTTTTGACGAAGTGATATTACGACGCTGCTTGAGACAGTGAACACTCGTGTCAGTGCATTTACAATCTGCAGAGAATTAGTTTTCTTTTTGGAAAACATATCAGCTTTCTCTTGATTTTTTGGTGCTTTTGACGAAATTGAAAAACGACCAGACACAGTTTTCACCTGGTTTTCACTATACATTTCTTCTGTAAAATATTTATTCCTGAAAGTGCATTTAAGTTAGGGACCTGTTCACTCGTTTTTAAACGGTATGTCATTCGACAATAAGTATAAATACCTTACAGAAATATTAAGATTTAGTTTTAAAGCTGCATTTGTCAGTGCATTTCATTAAATGACATGACCGATACTTTATATTGTTAAATACTTAACATATGCCAGACTCTGTTACAGATCTTGACTTCGACTCTCTCCTCCAAGAAAATAAACTACGGTAGTTCACATTACTACTCCATTGTTAGTATAATTTGTTTCACAAACAACAATATATTTTTGTGACGATCCTCAGCTAACTAGGAAACGACTGCAAAACAAAGTAGTTACTTCATCTTTACCCGGCTGGTCGATCTTAGTTTACTACCGTTACCATGACGATATTTGGAACTTGTTTAGAAGTGTTAATGATTATCTGTTGCTTCTCCTCAATATATTATACTACGCTGACCAGAATCGCGTTTAGTTGTGTTAGATACTCGTTCTATACTCAAAGGTATTTGATGGTCTATATTTTTGCTCTTTAGGTCACAAATGTATTTAAAAAGATATGTTTTCTTTCCAGTCAAAACTAACGTGGGTAAAATATTCTTAAAACGCATTGTTAGCTAATTTCCAGCAAATCACAAGTTGCATAAAATATTCAAAAAAATAACCTCAAAGTCATTTACAGTTGAATGATACACATGCAACAGAAATATAACAAAAAAAAGTCAGGGGCCAGTGGCAGCTTTAAGACCAGATAACCAAACGAAGTCGTTTCGACACAAGAGATATGAAAACAAAACATATATGAATATACTGCCAAAGTCCCCACTTTTTTTCGACACTGCAGATATAAAAACAAGGCACAATACTCTAACGATACTTACTTCAATATTGCCATTGATGAAATGTCTAATCGTCTTATAACAAACCAGTACATTGATAACACTTTGATTTATGAAATGTGTCTAATATAAACATCGTCATATTATGTTACACTTTTTCCATGGTGCCTCGTCTAGTCATAATCAAATTCTCCCGGTATTTTTCATCTTTCAAGCAAAGTCAATAAAGTCACGATTTACACGTTCACAATGTTAACATGCTTGACGTGCTTGTCTTGCTTGTAGTTAATGACCTGATCAAAGTAGATTCAGTGTTGTTGTTGTTGTTTTTTTTTTTGCATATTTCCAAGTGTTCTAGTGTCTGTTGTCCCGGAAAATGTTCATTTCATTTTTTATTATACAATACCATTTGAGCATTTGAACTTTGCAAACATTATAACATATTCTTATTCTAGACACTACATTTTTATAACACAGTATTTATTTAGTTATCAACAAAGAAAGGTATTATCAGAATGTTTTGCATGCATAAGGATAACAGTAACCATTCATATGTTAATTTCATAAAGCTATTTTAGGCATATGAACATTGCAGTATACTGTGTCTATACTTCTACGTAGTTTTCGTATTTTTTTCATACTTATTTTATCACACTACAACTTTATCACACAATATCAAAAGTCAACTTCGATGTTAAAGAAGGTAAATCTTGAAAAATATACATTAATTCGTCAATATTAGCATGTTTAGTTTGATTCAAACGGGACGTTTGAGTGCTGACTTATTGATCTCCTTTACACAAACATATATCTAAGGAAAGAGATATGCATTTGTATACAAAACAACTAGTAATGTCTCAAAATAATATTGAATGTCAGGCATGCAATATCCCTTAGGAGTCTTGCCTTTTACAAGCCCCTTTAAATGTCGGGTGAATAGCCTAGATCTATATTAATTCAATTAGCCGAAATAGAGAAAAACAAATATCCTGTATCTACACAAGCACTCTACCAAGAGTACTTCATCTTGCTAGACAGGTTATGTAAGCGGAAATAAAATCTGCACTGAATTAGATTTTTCATGGAAAACATATCGACTTTCTATTGATTTTGCTGGTGTTTTTGACGAAGTGATATTACGACGCTGCTTGAGACAGTGAACACTCGTGTCAGTGCATTTACAATCTGCAGAGAATTAGTTTTCTTTTTGGAAAACATATCAGCTTTCTCTTGATTTTTTTGGTGCTTTTGACGAAATTGAAAAACGACCAGACACAGTTTTCACTATACATTTCTTCGGTAAAATATTTATTCCTGAGAGTGCATTTAAGTTAGGGACATGTTCATTCGTTTTTAAACGGTATATGTCATTTTCATTCATATTTCATTTTCAAACATGATCTTCCCTGGAACGATTGCCATAAATACAGTCTAAAATCTCAGGGCAAATCGCAGTCCGGAACATTTAATTAACAACTTAAGACATTTTTGCATAATTACAATGATTTATAGTATAAATTGAAACCTATGGCATACATCAATCATAGGCATATCGTCATTCAATATTATACACAATGAAATTGAACATAATTTATACATATACGTATTATCTAAGTTTTGTTTTTCGAGATCCAAACACGTTTCTGTAATAGAATACATATCAAAATGTTCAAAGGTTAAATGCATTTCTAAAAGTAAAAAATCTTGCATTCTGAATTCCAAATGAAACACATCCCTCACATAATTCTCATAGCCCGGTCTCATATACATCTCATTCACAAAATGGACACTCATCTGCATACTTCAATCTCTTCTAACATTTACGTAAAGCTTTTAACCTCCCTGAAGCACTCATAAAACACAATGTTTACATTCACTTTACCCAACCCTAATATCATCAACAATAATAAGGAGAGAAGATCCTTTTTTCAATGATGTACTGCTTTATACTCATTATCAAATAAAATCATCTTCGTAGCTCATTGTTTTTAAACATTCCAAGTTTTATAGCTGCATGTGACGCAAAATCTATCTTTAGCCTTGATTTTTCACACAGCGTACTTGTGCTATTTTAAATAAAATATATAGCTTACGGCTTCGTGAAGTTATTTGCAATTCTTATAAGCTATGAAAAGAGGTAAGCATGGTGTTATTTCACTACTGTTAGAAAGGATAGTTTATACTACGAATGAGAGGCGTCATTCATCTTTCTCCCCGGCTGCAATACAATAGGCCTCATTGATCCCTAGCCGACAAGTGGAAGAGAGTTCAAGTTCCTAATCACATTCCAATCAGATACGCATAAAGGTTTGGGATTTCAACCATCTCTTTTTACAATAATGCCCCGAGTGATATTACGCTTTGATGCATGTAACTCTAGATGGCTTGTAACTTTTTTTCTGTACAGTAAGAATATGAATATAGAATATTTCTATATTTTCAATTAAGAGATGACACCTTTTTTCACAATTATCACAAATAACACTGCTTTGGGTAACTGATATTTTGATCATCATTGATATAGTTTACACCTCTTGGATCTTTTGACCAAAATGCATAACACTAGCCTCCTGCTCAGTGCGGATAATTGACTGCTCAGTGCGAATCACTGAAGACTGATAAAGGAACTTTTTACACCTGTCTGGTATGAAAACATACTTAAAGGCTTCTCTGTATCTGATACTTAAGGCTGTATAGATAAACGGGTTTATAGCGCTATTCAGATATGACATGCCACGAGAAATATATAGCATAATTGTTATTAATTTTGTAGGTGCTAAATGTTCACCTCGTATTTCAGCAATCATGTAAAATAAGGACATTAACTCAAATGGAGCGAGACAAACAAAGAATGCTACACCATTAATGATAAGCATTTTAGCCACCTGGTTTCTAGTTTTGGTATCGCGTTCTTTCCTTGCTGACATTTGTTTTTGTGTTTTTCATTGATTTATGAAGTCCCTTGATGATTCTGTCGTATAGAATTACGTTAACAAGCAGTGAAATAAAGAACGGAATAGTTTGAGATCCGTTTGTGTACAACTCGTGCCATTGTTCAATTGGCTCACAAAATATTCTCACATTCGGCCATGAATTATACGGCTCATTATCTGGCCAAACGAAACATTCAAAAGAAATGTTTGCAAAGCTCGGCATAAATGTAGCCGAAAGTAAGGCAGATAAAGCAGTTGATATTCCGATGATGATAAATACCTTTCGGTTTGAATCCCGTTTCCTGTGAGGCCTACAAACACCCCAGAAACGTTCCAGTGAAACTAGAGTAATAAAAATAAGTGACACAATATACGTAGTACTCGATACAAAGTTGACTAATATGCAACCAGGGGCACCAAGGGGCCCGTCATCGGGATATAAAGGAGATTTGATGTACACCCAAAGTTTACTTCCAATTGCACTCAATAAGAATAAAGAATCAGCAACCGATAAAAACACTAAGTAACAATTAGTAATAGTTTTCATCCTTGGTGCTCTGTAAACAACGTATATAAATGCTGCATTTCCCAAAATCCCCACTACGAGCAATGTCGGCAGGCAAATTGTTGTAAATAAAGTTTCTCCAAATCCATATGTAAATGTTTCTGCTTCTGATGCATTTTGAACAAATCTTACGTTATTATTGCTGCACATTCCCTGGTCACTGTAATTTAGGGCGACTATCGATGTGTCAGTGGGTAAGGTAGAATATAAGCGGATGATACTCTCCATTTGAATATTCTCCATATTTTACATTAAATGTATTTCATCGCATAACAAAACTCGCATAGTATATAACTTCTATTCATGCAGTACGAGTACTTAGTCCCTCAACAACATAAGTATTTTCAATGCACCATAACCTTTTCTGAGGTATAAAGCGATGTACAATTTACCGCTTGTTACGCTGCCTGAAAATGAGAGCAAAAGGCATTCAGTTCCGTTTAATAGCAAAGTAACTCCAAGCATATGTGCAATAATAAAACGGTAGTGGCGCACTTAATTTTTCTACGTATATACAACAGCTTAAAATGGAACAGCGGCAATTTGTGAAAATACATACAAGGTTGACCCATTTTCTTTTTATTCAGATTAAAAAATGTTTTTTGAGTTAAAAAAAACAAACTGCAAATTGTCATTGAAAAATAAAAAGTGGTGAAAATGATCGGATACTAAAAAATTACCATACTCTAGCACCTATTGGCATAGAAAAAAAATGACATTTTGACCTAACCGTTTATCATGATTGTACAATTCATCCTATAACACATTTGACGAACCTTGACATGAGGATGACGAATAAAGTTCAATGATGTGGCATATTGTTTTATTTCGTGACACTAACAATACACAATTATTTCAAAACTAAAATTTAATAATGCCGATGTGACAAGTCCTTAATGTACAAGTTATGGATTGATAAATGATCACCATATTCAATTTTAAGTATGACATAACTTGGTTTTATCTGTGTACCGATATGGGAAACATGTAGGTTCAGCCAAGTGGATCCTTTTCTAATGCAATTATTAATTAATTTCTAATGCAATATTATTATTACACTGAACACATTTGTGACCGCCCAGCCCAAAACAGCAGTAAATGCCAGCTCTTTTCATTTTCAATTTTTTAATTATTTGCAAAGACCATGCTGTAAGGATTAAAATGACACCTTAATGAACTTCACACGATTTCCAGAAGTCAAGTTAATTATCAAAAAAATAGTTATAGCAATATGGAATAATTATCAAATAATAATATGCGACTACTAATATCAAGTGTGCTTCTGCCCGAATGTTCAATGTTATGGTATCTTCGTCGTAAAATAAATTATGTGTTACCTAAGCAATGTTTATGAGTTTGCACCACCAATTATATATCGCTCGTGACTGGATATAGTGTTTATTTCTAAAATCGAGGCAATATTGACCAGCAATTCTTAAAATAAACCTCTGAAAACCAGAAACGTTGATAACCTCGCTCCTAATAATTTGAAAGATTAATGTGCCTTTATTTGTATCTCCAGGACTCAAGGGCAAACTGGCAGCACTGTGGATTTCAGTAGAATACGTATTAGACTACAGAGTAACCAACTGAGCTAGCGAGAACTACATAAGTTTTGATATTTCAGTTTCAATAGTAACGTTGTGATAATTATAATGATTTATATGAATTACAAACATTTCTATATAACGAATTTTAAAAATACTTAAAAAGGGAATGTCTTTAAAACGAGATTCTTGTTAGATAAAATTGAAAGAACATCCAAGATCTTGTCTTTACAAATTGGAAATTCTGGAAAAAAACCTGATGACTTCGCTTATACAAGTAAGAAAATGTGAGGAATTATAGACACGAATCAATAAAGCCACACGTGCTCTTCAGCTGCAGTATTTCAGTCTAAGCTGATTGGTGTATTCTTCGGGCATTTTGTATCCATGATAATACAAATAATTCACGTATTAGGTATGACTTGTCAATTATTTGGAGCAAATTTCATTCTACATGTCTTGCACCTGTCAAAAGTGTAACAATGAATACATCAATGTAAACTAGCTGTCACGATTAAACAATTTATTGTTAGAGTTGAGTAGAATGGTAATATATATATATAAGAATTAGTCGGCATATTGTAATAACAGCTTTATGATTTTGAATGAATTCTTGTGTCTCATGAGGGAGTTAATAACAGGATGTGTCAAGCCTGCCTCGGTTTTTCACATTGTTACAAAAATCGTTTTGATTTATCACTGTCTAAAAATGGCTTCATATAATCCTCGTCTGTACAGTATTGTATGGTAGTTTATATATACTCAAAACATCTAAATATGGCATATTCTTTACCGTACGTTCCAGGTGACATGCATGTAAATAGAATGCAATAATGTATACACTCTTAAAAATGTTTTACTCTTGTTTAGTAAAAATTTACTCAACGGTCACAGCTCATTTTGTTGAGTAAAATCCTACTCAACGTTGGAAAAACTTTACTCAACATCGAGTAAGATGTGCTCAACGTTGAGTAGTATTGACTCAACTGAGCAAGATTTTACTCAATGTTGAGTTACTCAATATTGAGTAAGATTTTACTCAGCAATGAGCTGTGACCGTTGAGTAAATTTTTACTCAACAGAGTAAAATATTTTAAGAGTGTAACTACATGTATGGATGTGAAATCGTGACTGTCGATAAATGCTTTTAGCAAACCCATAAGGTTATAGTTATATTAAATATTAAATAATAAACTAATATATTTATATTTGAATCCTTCAAATGTGACTATACCAGGCGTACTTCTACTTCAATGTTCCAAGGATATTGCAACTTCGTAGATAAAAAAAACCCAATGATTTATTACGTATAAGTACTGTTGAAAAAGCGTCAACCGAGTTTATTATATACATGTAGTAGTTGTATGTTTGTAAAAAAAAAAATAGGAAAATGATTCGTCAATATACCAACATTTCGTTGTTATCTTTATGATTTTAAAACAGAATATGTGAGTAGCAAGGTTAATGACAGTAGGGTGATTCAAAAGTAACGTTTGTAACCGAAAAATTGAAAAATTTCTCTTTTAAATGGCCACAGAACCTAGAATAACATTATATCAACGAGTTTGTTGTTGATAATGGTGCTAACTGGTGGGATCAAGACATGCAGGTGTTTAAAGATTAAAATAATTGCCAAAATACTGAATAAAGTTCATGTAACGTTCGGTAACGTTTGTGACCTCGCACGGAAATGGTTTTTAGCTCCAAATGACTAAAAATTTTCTGATATGGTAGTGAATTTTTTATTGTTCTTTTCACAGATGGTGGGTAACATATTTACAAATAGTTCATAAAAGTGGTAGGAAATTCTATCGTTAGAATTTCTTTTAATGCAATGTTTTGTTTGGTAACGTCTGGTAACGTTTGTGACATTTTGGTGTAACTTTTTGGTAACGTTTGTGAATTAAAACATGTGCTCATTCCTGCACGGATATAAAAAAAATCAAAATTTCTGTCTAGAAAATACTTTTCACGTACCGAGTAACAAACGTATGACTGAAAACATCGCTCATATGGTCGAATAAAAAAGCTGATTTTTTGCTTGAAATAAAAAAAAGGTTTAGTTTTAAGTGGAATGAGCCAGTGGTGTTTTGTTAATGGATATTCTGTTGAACCTGTTTCCAGAAAATTGCAATATAAATAAGAAGTACTTAAGTCACATAATACTATTTCAGAGATATGGGCGTTAAAAGTTCTGACTCTTCTGTAAATTTAAATGAAAAAGAATATTGAATGCATATTAGGTACATGTTAACATATAGCCGAATGTACACGGTTGCTCATATAGTTGGAATAAAAATATTATTACAACTTTTTTATGTAAAGGTCAATTTTTGAGTAAAATACGGTGGGCGTTGAAGGACCAAGACATTCAATCACCTGCTTATCACTCTATTACAAATAAACATTCCATATGACCACTCAACTTGAGTAGACAAGTGACCTTGAACAAGGCGGGGTATAATTAAATTTGACCTAAAAATCCAGTTTTTGACCCATTTGTGTTGTTGCCCCCTTACCAGTACATGAGAAAATTGATCACATTTGGAGTTCAATTTCACAACCAACAAGATTACCTAACTCATCTGACCAAAATCAACAAAAGTTTCCAGATATTTTCCTCATAAATTGACATTAATGCCCCCCCCCACCCCCCCTTGAATCTAGTTCCGCGTTCCAAAGCGTGAACCTATAAATGTTGGATGTTAGTTCTTATCCTAACTTAACTATTATACATCCCGTATAATAAGAACCGGACAAACATTCTACTACGCATATGCATGATATGTGAAAGCACTAAATGGTACCCCTGAAAATATCGTCTGAAGGACTACTGTCATTCCTACCTCAAGGGTCCTTCGGACCTATTTCCCTAGGAATGATAGTCTTAACCAGACATTAACCCTTGTCTTACCCACGTATATTTTGTAACGTTTGTTACTAACGGGTGATTTGCAACCGCTTCGATTGTGCAGTGGTGAGTAACTGTGGCTGCAAATATAGTGACCCAGGCTCGATTAGCTAAATTTGTGCGTTGTTTCAAAGTCTTTTGAAAGGTTTTTAAGATTACACGCATACAATTACTCGTTTTCACATACATTTATTGATCAATGATAAAGGCAATGAGGATTGCAAAATGCAAAAATTGATTTTGCCAGTTTTACTTTTACTAAATAAAAGGGAAACTAGAGATTCATAGGTAAAAGAAGACAATACCAGCTATCGTGATTTCATGACGTAGAAGCAAATAAGAATATATACCCTTTTTGTTTTCAAAATATTCGAACAATGCCTGAGTGAAGTTATTTCCACCAGACCTGAAAATCCTGACTTTTCTAATGCTATTATTGAACTATATAAAAGTACAACCAGGCCCCTGAAACTTCATTCCACACATTTTACAGCTCCATTACTTTATGTAATTTTGATGCGAGAAAAACGAATTGTTAAAGAAACCATCAAGAAACCGTGGCTTCAAACTGGAGCTACGTCCTCGGTTTTTGTGATGGCAGTATTACCGAATATTTAACGGTGCGCAAAATAAATAATTGATATTGCGCACCGTTAAATATTCGGTAATACTGCCATCACTAAAATCGAGAACATTATTGTTATCCTGTATAAACACAGCGGAAGTGACCAACTTAACGTAAAATTCACGAAATTTGGTATAAAACACCAAAGCAATTGATTGAAAAATTATAAAAAGGTCTACATCTCTCCTTCATACAGCTTTCCCATTTTCATTATATTTATAACTTTTAAGGTTGATCAAAGATTACCGCGGCATTTTGTACCTATAAAGGCAACTATTGAACCCTAAAACACCAACGGCCTCAGTGGCGAAGTCGGTAGCGGTGTTGTATTTACGTCCGAGAGAACAATAATTGGTATGGGTTCGAGTCCCGGCAAGGCCGTGATGTTTGCGAAGGA
>JXSR01S000407.1:21980-37541 GCA_000969725.1 Ophiothrix spiculata | reverse complement strand
TGATGTGTTCGTGTCGTTGAGTAAGATTATTTTGTTTAAAGATGTCCAAAACATTATTAATTGCACAGTATGATCTAAAATCATAATCTTAATAGTTAAATTATTTTTTAATGATTATACTAAATTAATATTAAAACAAACCTGTTCTAGATGGGCATCTGTCGTTACATACTGTAATTTTTGACCCATCTCCTTGAAACGTGTTTAAGTCAAATGGTACTGAAGGGTTGTCCCCCTTTGTAAATGTGAAGCACAGATAGCGATAGTCTTTGTCACAGCCGAGCTTTGTCATATCAAGCCTCGCATTTGAGCCTATGAATTCGAGATTAGTACCCGTCAAAGCTGTGTTTTGTTGTGTTATTGAAAGAATCTGTTCATTTAATTGAAATTGTTCCCCGGAGCCATCATTGTTTTGACTTCCATACATGGATTCTTTCCATAGACCAGTCCCGCGAACATTATCCGATGTGTCTTGGAACAAGATCGTCGTATTTACGGTGAACGACGCTGCGACACCAGGTTTTATTCCTGTCGCCGACCACGAGACATTCATCATTACCGCCATAGTATTCATGGGATTAGGTTGATCTACATAAAGTCAATTATAATTAAAATACATCAATTCATAAAAATGTATAAGTCTAATAAGATGAATTGCAGGGATTTTAATAAAATGTTGTTCTTAAAAAAGCTTTTAACCCTAGTTAAAGAAAAAGGCGACTGTTGTACCTTTCGACCCTACCACATTCAGTGTCCGTTCAAAGTTCGGAGGTCCGGGGTTGGTGGTATAACTCCGTGACTCTATAAATGTACTTTTTAGTCATTTATATAGCAGGTATCTATAAAAACTCAATATTTAGGTAAAACTAGTAATTTTCTACAATATTTAGCAAAACAAAATGCATGAAAATTGGATATTCCTTCGATTTTTTAGAAAATTTTGATTTGTGCCTATATTTTCCGTACAAATGCCGATATTCCACATTAATTATTCAATAGAATGTTAGAAAGGAGATTGACGTTTTAAACTTTTTTAAAAAGTGCGGAATCCTAAAGTTGTTTTTCTTCCAAAGTATTCATCAGTATATCCTTCGACCTAAAACCATAATATTAGAAAACACCCCTTATCTACCTCTAACAAGTGGAGAGAGTCTCTTTTTCCTTGACAATACACCAAGTGGCAGTCCTGTTACAGTATGTGTCTCTTGCACAGTATTGAAGCCTCCAGTTATTGTGAACTCGTCTGAGAGTGGGATTGATTCCATTTGTATGTCAGTAACGATATTTCTCTTTCTACGTTTAAGTTTGAGTAATTCTCGTGTATGTCTTGCATGAACAGGAGCAACAGGAGCAGCAGGAAGAGGAACATCGGGATCAACAGGAGCAGGATTAAGCGCATCAAGGCTGAAATATAGAATTTATACATAGTTCAATACCGATAATAGTATCAGAATACAAATATCGGAGAAATATAATTGATCTACAAGTTGACATTAAATGAAAAAAGTATGACGTGTTGTACACCATTCAATAGTGGAAAACCAGAATACAAATTGATCTCAAACTTTCCGCTTAATTTGTGGAGCATCTCAACATGCGTAGCATAATGAGTTAAAATATCACATGAAGTGAAAATAAGGTGAAGGTCTAAATAGTAGAATATTTAAGTCAAACGTTTGCTTAGAAGGTAGAACGTTCAGATTTTTAAATATTTCAGCTCTAAACCAGGACATTTTTAACTAGACAAATACATATTTGGGTATAGTTGGTACTCACTCTGGTATTGGACCTACTGGTTGCAACACAGGTAAGAGATCAATAAGCCCAGGTTTGACAACAACAGGTGGAATATCGACAGACTTGGCTCTGATTAAATCACATAAAGATTGCGCCTGTTGATATATTCCAGCTTCTACATTCTGACAAACATCGTCCACTGGACAATCTTTACAAGGTTGACAATCTCCTTCTCCAGTACTCCACCCGTGTCCCCAGGCATTTATGTCCGACATCTTTTGTTCAAAAAAATTAAAAACACAATATAAATTAACAGTCATTTACAAAACACGATTTTAATCAATCTTACAAAATGCCATTTTCGTAAACAATCCTTATGATCATAATAGTATTATAATAAGTAAATTATTTTAACAAGCGGCAAAAGTCAAGCATTTTCGGCGTGTTGATGAGAATACTGCCTGCTTATTTTGATTGTGTTTTTTTAATATCTGTAAGAAATAAACAGATCACTGCTTAACCATGAAATTTTATTTTGGTTACCAAACCAATTTTCTGTACTATTTAAAAAAAAGCATAAAGATAAATTCGGTCCCTATCCTCTTAGCATAATTATCTGTAAAAATATGTTTTCATTTACCGCTGTACCATCTGGGGAGACAAAGTCATCCGTTTTGTTGCCATTGCCGTTGCCGCAAAGACCACACAAGGATCCTCCAAATGTGGCTGGAACTTTTACAGCTATATTTGAGCGTCCATTCCATGTAACGACTAAACCAAAATGAGCTTCAAATACCTATTTGTTAAATATTAACGGTAAAGTTTACAAATTAGGATTAACAAGAATCTCTACATGCACAGGGTATATGTGGCCCGTCATATCGAAAGGTACCTTAAGGGTCCCAAAATAATTTTTTTTTAGTCTCATATAAAAGATCATATTTTAAGCTTTAAAATGACACCTTGCTTTTGGTTATTGGATGATTGCAAAGTTTCAACCAAATTGGTAAAATGCATTGGGCTGATTCAGAGACAATCGAGTTTAAAGTTTCAGTACTGGTAAAATTTGAATGGAGAGAGTATTTTTATCTCAGTTTTTAAAACATTTGTTTTATGTTTTGGATGTTAGAACCTGATTAATATGATATAATACACTTCAAAGGTAACGTTTCTGCTGCAATTAGAAATTCGACCTTGGACGTGATTTTTGACTGTGCTCAGTTTCAATGGCCCGTATCTGGTATGCCGACCTTAAGGTACCTTTAGACATGACGGGCGCAAATAAAGAAGACCGGGCTATATGCTTATAGAAAAACTAACTTCGATATATAAATTAGTATAAAATTAGCATTTCATTTGGTAGTGCCCTAATCATCACTCATGTTCTACCAGCGTCCATTTTCGAAGAGACTGCTATTGTTGATATTTTAGTAAGGTCCTGAATGGAGGACTGGATATCCAAGATGACCGCTTAAATACGTTTTCCAGTGCAAAAATTGGTTAAGGGCCCTTTAAAAGAGTATCAAAGACACCATATGTACAGAAAAATTGTGCAGGTCCTCTTGCAAATGAGTTTGCTTGTTACATTGACTATTTTCTGCAAACGTCAACGTACTTCCAGTATAACTCCGCATCGGATGCAGCATCGTTTATCAGAACTTAAAATAAAATTTGACATGTTTGGTGCCTTCTGAAACACCTGCAGAAAGCTGAATGTTATCTAAAAGTGTGTTGTTAAGGTGGTGGGCTACCTTGAAAATGATTTTTTTTATTTTACATGCCAATTTTTTCATAGGGTAGCATGTTGTTACCTATTGCAATGCAAATTCATCGGGGAAAACATTGGGTCAAAGGTCATCTAATTTGCATAAAAATAGCGGCCATCTTGGATTTTGTAGGGTATTTTTAAAGTCCTATAATAAATTCGTATGCAGCCCTTAACAAGATTCATTTTTACGCATTTTTCAATACCTTAATATATTTTTTTTAAAGTTTTTTTTTACTAATTGGTACTCAAGGATCTATAAAAATGCGTAATTGAGCCATTTTTTAGATTTCAGGATGAAAAGAGATAACATTTGGGTAAATTTGACAAAAATCATGATTTTTTTCATAAAATGCGACAAAATGTGATTGTTTTAAATATTTTCTCAAAAAGTAAATACAAATTCAAAAAAAAGGCTCTGTTTACGCACTGTAGCACGTCAATGAGTACATTCTGTCTAAATTTGGTGGTTATAGCATGTATCGTTTTCAAATAGGAAGCCGTAAACTGAAGAAAATCAACGCATCCGGAAAAACACCGATAACATTTAACATAGAACAGAAGAAACTACTTGAATTATCAAAGAATTTGGTGAAAAAACTACAATCATAGGTCACTCCGATTTCAAGTTGTGAATTTTTGAAGCAAACATTTAAGATAACGCTGGGTGAAAAAACAATAAAATGCATAACATATATCACCGGCTAAAAAACCGCAAGAAATTATTTTTCCCGCAACAGAAAAAATGTCATAACTTTTGAACCAAAGCTCCGATTTTGGTGAAACAAAGACCATTTAAAAGCTAAAATTGCCCTTTACATGAATATTTATAAAGCCAAAATGGCTGAATTCAACCTATTCAAGGTAGTCCATTACCTTAAATCTTACACATAACTTTGTTTCCCTGCACATCCATCTGAATGATTGTGTTGATAAATATTGTGTGGTCGACAAGGTTTGAAAGTCGGTCAAAACAACCTTGTCCTAAGTCAAATTAGCTAACCAAAAAGTCAATGTAGCCATGGGATGTTCTAACACATGATGATATTGTTACTATTTAACTAAAAAGTATATGTATTTAAGTAAACATTTTAAGGGGAAATTTTACGAGTAAATACATTGTGTATCTATTGTGGCAAGCTTAGAAGACAAAACAAGAATAAACGAAATCTGCCAAACAAGTTTAGAAAAAAGGGTATTTTGGCGTAAGATTCTTTAAAAAATGATATTAAACAACTTAAATTCAATAATCTAAAGAGCTGTGTTTCATTATGCTTTTTAAAGGCTTGTTCCAAAATACGTTATTACTATAAAAATTCAATTTTGATGAACTTCCTCAAAATGATATAAAGATATTTCCTTATAAAGAGATATCCTTATTTTTACGATACATTTTGAGCTACATTATTAGTTTCAAGTTGCATAATGTTTGCATACGCGCAGTGCCATAATTGATATGGCACATGGAACTCTAGCCGTTTCGATTAATCTATTTTATTATTGACGTGAACATGCTTAGGTTTTTGAGTGTAAAAATTCGGTTGAACTTGTCAAAAGTTTCAGGGGTATATGAGAAGAGAAAAGAGAAGAAAAAATAATACTGTTTCTCTTTAATATTTTTCTTTTCCCTATACAGGGTGTATCAAAAAGAAGTTTACAGTGATTGTAGTGACCCCATTTCAAAAAGTATTATACATTCTCTAAAATTGTTTTTAATTATAAGTAATAGAGACAACCAGAACGAAAATTATGGTCAATTTTGTAAATTGTAAATAAAACCGGTTGCGCAAAGTCAATAAAAATAATGACGGATCCTTATGTTTTTCCCTTTTTACGAAGTCTAGAGAACTTTAACATTACCTGCATGTCCGATTAGGGCTCTGTTAAAAAAGTGCGACCCTTTTTGGCAATTAGTTTTAAACATTGATCAAAACATGTCGACCGATTCGTTAATATCTTTGGCTGAAACTAACACTTATGGAAGAGACCTTAAGACATCAAACCAAGTGATATTGGAAAACCGTTACCGATGCCACGACAGTTGTGAACGTAAGTATCTAGGGAAGTTGTTTTCTTTAATGTGTGGACAGTGAAATTGCCTTGTAAATGATTGATAAAAATGGCAGACAATGGTCAAATATCCAAAGTTTAATCAAACTGTAATTACAAGGCAAAAATGGATATGATTTAGCCTCCAAACGTCAGAAGTTATTTGTTTCTTCCTATTTGATCTTCTTCTTAGCTAAAAGATGCTACTCTCAGTCAAAATTGCAAGTGCGGAACCAGGCAATCTTTGCACAGCTGATTTTATTTACAATTTACAAAATTGATCATAATTTTTGTTTCGGTTGTCGCACGATTGTAATTTTGTCTGTTATGGAAAGGTAATGGTCTCTATTACTTATAATTAAAACAAATAGAGAATGTATCATACTTTTTGAAATGGAGTCACTTTAATCACTTTAAACTTCTTTTTGATACACCCTGTACTTGAAATGATTTCGTTAAATGTGATTATGCGTTAAAAGTTCAAATTACATACCACATTACTTCCAATTAACTTTATAGTATATCTCTCATTCTCGACAGGTAAAGCTAAATATGGTCCATTGATACTGGCACGTTTGACAATCTTTCCTTGACCAAAGAAAACAGTCTGAATACAAATTAATGAAAATATATAGACAAATGTTAGTATAACACAAAAAATAATTGTATTCTATTAGTTGCCTAGTACCCCAATTAACCAATATTCTTCTGATTCATAGGCGATGCGCAAATGTCACAAATGGAAAACTTTTAAATTAATATGAGTAATATTCACTGATTATTTCAGTCTTAACAAAACATTAATTTTATACATTCCATTTACTTACGCGATTGTCACTCGATACTCTTCAAAATACTTGCATCAAAATTACATGTTGTCTTTCACTCCTTCAAAGCTGGAGTCAAGTATTATGCTGCTCTTTTGTTTTCATTTAAACTAACTGAAGGATTTTATTACATGTTATGTTAATAACTTAGATCATTTGGGTCAACTTTGTTCCAAATTAAATAATGTTATTTAACACATTCGAGGAAACAAATCATTACTGATGTCTATTTTGATCATTATATTTGAATGAAATAATAAAATAGCTGTCTCTCCTCCTGATGGTAAGTATGTTTTTTGTAATAGCAATATTAATAGGATAATATTTACCTCGCTTTCAATCTGTATCGTGACTGTTTTCGTTACTGCTACACGGCTTGTTGGGCTTGTCTTGTCATTATCCACAGTAACTTGAAATTCAGGTATTTTGTCATCACAATGTTTAGTTAGAACATAATTACAATCACCTTGGAAATCAAATTTTCGCCAATCATAATTTGTGTAATGCGGATCTCCCCATGCACTGCAAACAAGCTGATCTAAACATTGGGAAAGAGAATGAATAAAAAATAGGTATTGGTATATACGGGAAAGTCACGATCACTTGTTCAAAGGATGAAACTTAGTTTCCTTTATCAGGCTTGGCGTCCAAAGACATTCGCTCACCCAAAAGATATTCGCTCACGACTTTCGCTCTGGCATATTCTCTAAAATGGAGAGAAAATATTGCTTACAATGCTTGAATATTGTTTAAATAGATGTTAGCATTATTCAAATCTATGGAAATATCAATTTAACCAATATTCAAGAATTGTAAGTGTCATTACCTATCCATTTGTCCGAATAAGTTGGAGCGAATATCGCAAGCGAATGTCACTTGGGTGAGCGAATGTCTTTGGACGTCAAGCTTTACAAAGTATTCGAGGTTCTGTCAATGTTTGTGTTGGAAAAGAGAGAGGGCATCAGCCAACATTATGTTGTTTTGTGATTGTGTGTTGGTATATATAACCTATAAAAATGACTGAAGAATGTTTGAACAAAACACTATAAATCATAAAATCTAGTATTAAGTAGTTCAGATTTCTATAAATAAATAAACATAGTATTTGGATATTTGAATGTTACAAATACACACCTCTGAAAGACAAAAATATGGCATTGTATAGAATACAGGCATTGCGCCAGGGTCTGTATGATAAAAAAAAATGAATACTATTTTGTAAGGTGTAGGCATAACGCAACGGTCTGCATGATAAAAATGATTGATTACTATTTTGAATCAAAATATATATATGATTGTATACGTAATTTATGATTAATAAATTAACTTATGTCAGTATTTTCAAGAGACTGGCAGTGAAATATATGCCATACAACTTTATTCTGAAGACTGTAGGATAGCAAGTACTCCAAGGTCACATTTTGATTAAATTTAGTTATTTGGTGGTTGTAGGACGGACATTATTTAACTTTTATAGAAAATTCAGGACTTTAAACGTTTATGTCTCAGAGCTAGTATTATGTGAAGTACTTGAAAGTACTTCTTTTTCTGCTCGCTTCATTTACTTTCAGATTTAATCCCACATTTGTATTTGTAAAGAGGAATGAACCTGTACTTTTCACTATATATTACCTTCTGTGCAAAATGGTCCAGAGTGTCCTTCTGGGCATTGACAAAGAAACCCGTTGGCATTATTAGCTTCAACACAAACTCCACCATGACTACATGGACTCGGGGTTTGAGCACATGGACCTAAAATTAAGAGAAAAAAGAAATTAGAATGCACAAGGTGAGAAAAGGTCGGTCGATTTGATTTTTTTTTTTGCCACCAAGTGAAGCGTATGGTAAATTTGAACATATACATAGAAGTGCGATGACAAATTACTTCGCGCTTTTGTACAGACGCGCATAAGCCAAATGTTGCGTTCATATATACCCTCCTCCTTTTGACGACATAGGTGTTAATAACCAAACGTTTGTAAAACCATCCATGGCCCACAAAGTTAGGACTTACTTGACAAGCAGTACGTAAAATGATGTACACAATAATAACCATAATAAAAAAATCATACGAAATTGAACAAGGTTTTCAAATATACTTAGATACATACTTGTACATGTAAATCCATCACCAATGAAACGTGGCGTATTGCAATAGCAGCCCCTAACTCCGTTTTGAATTGTGCATTCTGCATTCTCATCGCATGCAACGTCCACACATTGTACTTCACCAGACCTGCAAGTACACTGCTGGATGCAACCAGGATTCATGAATTGTTGACCATTCTGGAAACATAACGATGATTTAGAATGCGTTAAGATACTGTCAAGTAATGAAGTTATGGTAGTTAATTTAATTTGTTAGACATGGTGGGTAAAGAAATGGTGTCAATTTAAAGTTATCGTCATGTGAATGCGAAAAGTCGAATCTGCAATAACTGACAAATGCTAGATTCATTAACACTTTATCACTGCATATGGAATGTGTTGATTCCTCTCTAAACAACTTGTCCCAATAAAACAGAGGAAACACCGATTCATAGTTCCAAATAGGTATAATAATAGTATACATTTTTCGAAAGTGCAGTTATTACACTACAACTGATTTTTCTGCCATTCAACTACATCACTCCAGACCAGAGATATGAATAATTTAAGAAACCCTCAAATTGTACTTTGGTCCACTTTTAGTGATTAGACACATCGTTATTGAGATAAAGCTTGAATTAGGAGAACGTGACGATATTACAAAACCAAATAGGTATAATAATAGTATACATTTTTCGAAAGTGCAGTTATTACACTACAACTGATTTTTCTGCCATTCAACTACATCACTCCAGGGATATGAATAATTAAAGAAACCCTCAAATTCTACTTTGGTCCACTTTTAGTGATTAGACACATCGTTATTGAGATAAAGCTTAAATTAGGAGAACGTGACGATATTACATAACCAAATTGAATACAATTAATCCAAGAAAGTCTACAATACTACTAACTGATGAAGTTCATCTTCAAATGAAAACAGACCTGAATAACATAAACATAAAGAAATCAGCTTAGAGTCTATATACTTATGGTTGACAGGCTTGACCTTAGCTTTTGATCAGTATCATAAAATAAGAACTATCTTAAATTTATATCCTTTTTTTTTACTAAAATGGTCACTACACGTAACCCTTGCATTATTACATACGTTGAAATAATATCTTCCTTTAAACTGGCAGCCACAATCCTCTGGTAGCACACACGTGTCTCCAGACCTTAGTAATCCTTCAATGCACTCGCATCCTTGAACACATGGCTGGTTACATTGGGCTTGACCTGCTCCATCCGGGTTCGCGCACGTTGCTTGGCACCCATCACCACAGTCAGAATAGGTCATGTTCGCAGGACAATCAATTGCTATCAAGAACAAAAACATGACATGATTGAGATCCTCTAACTAAGGCATATAATTTAGGTCAACAAATACTAGATGTTTTAAAATAATCCTTTATCCCATATGTAATCTCATGCTGGTCCATTTTACTCGACTTGATACTACAGAGCTAAAGGATTCCAACAACTGTTTGCGATAGAAAATATATCAGTATCAGAAAATATATAGTTTGATCCATTTTTATCCTTAAATCAGTCCTACAAAGTAAAATAATAATATTTATCAAACAAAAATTGATCAAAAATCATCATGCATATGAGAAAAACAATACAACGTGTTTCTCAAAATCTGATAGCTCTATCGGAAATGTTTCACTGTCGTCAAGCCTAAGCTCATTTAATTTGATATTAGAACTCGTGTTAACACATTTTTCTATAAATCATTATACGCATCTGTACTTTACGTAAAAAAACCTTATGGTATTAAATACAACACAAACAAACAAAACAGAACTAAATAATACATTATTTTGCTTGCTTTTGACCAGGTGACAGCTAACAGACGTTCATTTGTCGATGATACCAACATTTTATATTGCGCCAGCATTAGCTCAGACAGAAAAATACATACCACAAACAGTTACGGAATTACGCCATCCTTTGACATTAATTCCAGCAGAAAGACAACTATCGGCATATTCTTGTAAATAGCTACACACCACTTCTGTACTTTCTGGGTCGGCGCAGACATCGAAATGACAGTTGTCTACATCAGCAGATGGTTGAATCCTGTCGATACATTCCCTGAATGGACCGTTAGGGTCTAAAGGTAAAAAAAACCCAATAGTATTCTCATCACAAGAATCATATATCATATCATGAATATATAATATAAAAAACAGAAACTCAACGGGTTCTGGCGGGTATGTGAACTCTAAATTTATCATCTTATGAACAAAGAGTAAATAGTTTTCTCTTCTCTTCTTTTTTCAACATTTGACCAATATCAATACATGGTCCTCGACAACTTATATAAATTCTGGACTTGTCGTTGGTTTTCGTGGTTATAGATTTTCCCACTTGTACATTTTGTAAAGTGCCAAAAGTCATGGACCCCCATTGATCTATATACCTTTAACAACGCATACCCGGGAACGTATTTACCTTGTTTTCAAAAGATTATTACTATTACTGGTTAATTTAATAACTGGAAGAAAATTAAGATTCATTCAGAGTAAATTAAAGGGACTGGTCTATACCATGATTATAGTAGTTTTCTCTAAATGTGTTGAAATTGGAGAAATTTGCAATTTTGTATATTTTATTTTTTTATTTTTTTCCCGGAGGGAAAATGGTAAGGTTTCTGTCGACAGGCCTTATGTCGACATGAATGTCGACATAAAGCATATTTCGACATGTCGACATTAAAATCTCATTTGTCGACAAAACAGGGCAAGTATTTTTTTAACTTATGTTTAATTGTCAAGTTATAGCTGTTTATTAGCAGTTGAACTTTAACAAGTGTTCAAAGTGTTGCATAAATAATTCAATTATTATTAGTTGCTCGTCGTGTACAACAGTTTTTAAAGTTATAACGATATTTCACAACAAAAAAGTTACAACATATCAATTTTATATCATCCATATTGTCATACGAAGAAATAACTAGCACATTACTATATTATAGGAAGGTCTGCGTTAAAACGGGTCATAACGCTTATCAAAACATTTTCGTTTTTCCGGCAAAAAACAACTCTTTGATATCAACTCTATGTAGATATATATGTCGACGTCTACCAAATATTATTGCGACATGTCGACATGATAAAACGGTCTCGACAGAAACCTTAGAAAATGGTGTGAAAACAGTGTTTCTAGTTTCAAATCCAATTAGTATCTTGTTTCTACATCTGTGATTGGTGAACAAATTATTTCTGATCAAATTATTTCTCTATTAATAAAATAAATTGTGTCTAAAAATTTTGTTTGATCTCGAAGCTGGTAAATCTATCAGAGGTACCAAATAAGGATTAAGAAAACACTGCAAATATTTGCACACCACCATCCACCACCATGCAAATTCATTCTCTCTCAATTTGAGGCATTTTTGTGTAGATTTCTTTCCACTTTTTTGTATTTCACTGCATCTGTAAGCTTTTAATAACAACATTTGTAGTTTATAATCGTAAGTGAAATCTAGGCTAGTCCCTTTAACCCTCGTTTTATCAAGCCTGTTTGCAACTCATCAAACCCAGAAGGAGAGAGGCCACCCATAAATTGTTGAAATCGAAGTATAAACATGGGTTTTGCTACCAATAGAAAGGTATGGTCAATGGTCATCTGGTATCCAACGATATTAAGATCATTATTGTCGAGATTTTTTTTTTATTGCTAATAAAGAAGGAAATGATGATTCTTACATGTTTGGTAATTTTGAGCCTTACAGGATGCATATTTTCAAATTGGTGACTTATCAGGGAGGGACTAACATATCACAACCTAAGTTGGGACCCTATTGTTCATCAGAATGACTGCAAAGGATGTGGAAGAGATTATCCAGATGCCTAGGGACGGTTGCTTTTATGTTTTTATGTAGCAGGGAAAAACTGCACTCCCGCTAGGTTAGACAAGGCTTAAACTAAATCTATATTAATAACATTACCCCTTACCAGTAAAAGGGGAACAGACTCGTTGGGCAATTGCAGCTGCCTCTGGATTTTGACCGCATGGATCGTCAATACAGGTTGCAGATGTACATGGCTCACATGGTTTACCATATACCCAACTGTTGCCAAAGTCGTTGACTATTGTTTCCTGCAAATTTGAATAAATAAAATCAGTATCTTTTGATTTAACCCTTCACATCTTGGTACTTGAGAGTGTGTATTTGAAGAATCTGAAATCTTAAACGAATCTGAATTCTTAACTGACTTGAAAAGATACCCAACAAGACGCTTATGCTGGAAATCTATCTGACTACTATTTTCAATATATAATTAACTTACATGTACCAATAAAAAGGTCTATCTGTCTTTGTTTTCGATTTAATTTGACGAATGTATTTCTTCTCCCAACAATGGTTCATAAATATAATGTGATGGTTTAAAAATCAAACAGTTTTAATTGTTAACATGAAACGGACAAATGTGGCATTGCAAATTCAAATCTAAAAATGCCAGTCTGTTCAATTACACGCAAGTTGAACAAATTGATCAAGTGTATAAATGTAGTTTTAAAAATATATAATTCTTCAAAATTCAGGGATTCTGCTATCTCTCGAGTTTTTCACAAATTAATTAGGTTTGTAATTAACTCAATTTGGACTGTATCACTTGAGACGGTGCACAAATATTGAATAATTTGTATATTATATGATGAATTCAAAAACTCAAAAACGTAAGACCTTTAGAAGTAGTGGAATATCTTACAAAGTCATATGCTGCTTTATTTGAATATATACAATTTTTGCCAATTTAGTTCAAATAACAATCACCCTACAGGGTATTTATTATTGGTGTGATTCAATACTTACTAACTCTCCTTGTGGGTTCATAAAGTCGTCTCCTGCATCTCCTGTGATGGTGCCACACATGCCATTGACTTTCTCTCTAAACATCCCGGGAACTTGTATGTAGACGCACCATAACCCATCCCAGAAAACACGAAGACCAAAATCCGTTCGAAGTACCTGACGAAGGAAGTGAGATGTTGGGAAATAAAGTTTAAAAATATATATATTATTGCAAAGTATCATGCAAAGTGATTTGAACACGGAAATGGGAAAAAGCACCCATGAAAAAAAAATGGGGAAAATAAGTGATTTGGCTTTAAACTGTTAGAATGAATAAAATTCATAACCTACAAAAAAATCAAGTTACAGCAATGTTCATCATTGTTACATCAAAGAGCCACAAATGGGGAAATGGATAAATGGAGTGCTTACAGACTGTTAGTGGACCGTTTTATATCTGTTGCTATTGAAATAAGGAGAAGTTTGAATATTTATGTTTAAGTTTAACTTACATATAGGTAGCCGAGTTTGTCAACCATGAGTCTGTCGTCATAATTATATGGTAATGTTTCTGTTTCATCATTGACGAAAACAACAGTCGTGTTCCAGCTGAATTTCACAACCTGAAAAATAAATATATAACAACAGTACTTAAAATCAATTACAGATAATGTAATAATATTATGGAATCATCCACCTTAAGGTTATTTTTGTAGCTCGGTTACCCCCAAAAAGCAAAAAGTGCGGATGGAAAACAGTCTACCTAACCTAGCCTAAATTATTGTTTCTACTACTTCAATGTAGTTGTTGCTTTAAGCACAAACCTTGACTATTCCACGAGGTGAAACATGAAAAATCAGGACCATTTCCCCGTATGACTATATTGATTTATGATCGTTAATCGGCTGCAAACCCTTTTTCGAGCCTTTTAAAGTATACCTACCTTGTCAAATACATGAACATGGAGGAACCGTGTTGCAGTAGCTCTGGGGTTCCTATCCCATGGTAAGTTATCACCAACAATCAGAAACCTAGCAGGAGCTGAGTCCATAGATTGCGACAGGATGTATGAACACTTGCCCATGAAGTCGTATCTTCTACCGTCGTATGTTTTGAAATGAGGATCGCCACATGCATAACAGGTATGGATTGCTGTCGAGAAAAAAAAAATAGCTGTATTATTAACATTGAGTAATAAACATATTTTCATCCTCCCAGATCTCTGTTCTAGGTTAGTTAACTCCGACCGGCTACATCTAGTCTGCTTGAAGGTTTCATTCTCCTGCTGTTTCATAATCGATCTATTCTTTTGCTTCCCATGGGTGTTCCAAGGGAGTGCTGGTCTTAGAGTTCTGAGAGCTATTAACCCATATTCTTCTGCCATTGATTTATTTAGTCTGCTTACTAACCCCGGCTGTGAGATGGGTCTCAAAAGCCTTTTAGAGTTAAGTCTATAATACTTGTTTTGTCAAGTGAATTGATCTTCAGACATATTGTTTTATTAAAGGAGCATGGCCCGATTGCTTTCTGAGATTTTGGTATCAAAATGTTGCTCATATTTTTCTCATAATCCATGTGAAATTTTTTGTTCCGTCTTGGAGATAAATATGAAAATGTGTATAATTATGGTAACCATAATCAATTTCAAACAGTAACATATATGCAGATCTGAAATACGACATTGCCAATAAAATTAAAGTGGTTTGACCGATTAAGCTGAAATTTTAAACTTAGACCTCTTTAGTGGTTATCGTTCATATGATATTGAGAACTATATTTTCAAAAATCGGACCAAGCTCCTTTAAGCAGCTTTTAAAAGAATCAAAATAATTCCATATTGTCTAATAGATGGGAAAACACTTTCCTAACCCGAAACACCACTAGTCCGAAACGGCGCTATTGCGAAAGTGAAATACACGGTGCTAACCTGAATCTGAAACACTCTAGACCAGTCTGACATTTATGACGGACTAGCGCAGTGGACTACTTTTTGAAATATACACATTTATTTTTTTTTCGGACAAGCGCAGTGGTTTTCAGATTCGGACAAGCGCATTGTTTTTTAAATTCGGACTAGCGCAGTGTATGTCATTTTCGGACCAGCGCGACGTATTTTCATTTAAAGATTCGGACTAGCGCAGTGGTTTTCATTTTCGGTCTTATCTATTGTATAGGACTAGCGCCGTGTCGGGCTAACGGCGTGTCGGAATAGCGGTGCACGCTGTCCAGATTACCTTCCCTATCTTTTTCACGTATATACATCCGAGCTGCATGGGTAGTGTCAAAAA
>JXSR01S000406.1:48660-59716 GCA_000969725.1 Ophiothrix spiculata | reverse complement strand
CTCTCCAATGATGTAGCTATGGCAATGGTTAGGAGATTTCGATCTAGTCATATGCATTACAGAACATTTGGAAAGATTGAGAGGCAATTTATTCAGAACAGTCCAATTATAAATGTTGTGACCATATAGGACCAAATTGAATGAACTGTCAAACTATTATGGCACATTCACAATATAACAAATTATCAATGAATTTGCTCATATATTGATGCAGTAAATGAAGAAAAAAACCCCTCATAATTACATGTCATACATCTTTAAATGATGTCCACACATGTAGCTCATCAAATATGGGATCTAGAAAACTGATCTATTTAGCTGCCCTATTCTCACATACATGATGAGTGAGTTCCACCAAGAAGGTTGCATTTATTAGTGCCATTACTGAATGTAATATATGACATTTCCTCGTATGTGAATTCATGCAACAAAGTCGTACGCGCAATAGCTGCCATTTTTCATAAATTTCCATTACTATATTTTTTAAAATTCGTATTCATTATTTTATTTATTTATTACATTTTATTTATTTTGCAGAAAGCAAGGCTAATCCCAACAGTGCATTTAAGCATTAAATTCAAGTGACGCCTCCATAGTGCCAATGAAAGACAGAATATTGGAAACAATTTTCAATTTTGGGAAAACTGAAGTGCTTGGAGAAAACTTACGAGGACGAGTATGGATCAAGCCTGGTATGGATTGACAACCAAATTCACATACATCTTTGAAAATCAGAAATCTAACACCGGATGTATTATATGGTGAAAGGCGAGGAAAGAAATAGTGCACCATCCACTTCTCCCAAACCCTGACAAATGTAATATCTAGCCTCAGGTTAGTAGTTCTTGAATAATTTTCCAGGAGACTTTTTTCCATTTAAATGAACCACTTCAAGAGCCACTGACATTTTGGAGATAACTTGTAATATCAACATGTATACGTTAGTTTGCAAATACAACTTTCTTGCACAGCAATGACATTTGCACATCATCTATCAGACACACATCATTGACTCAACCCGACATATTTCTAGTTAATAATAAATCCTCAATAACTCGAACATCTTTTAAAGGGTACACATCTGATTTATTTTCACAGAAGTAAATAATTGACTTGAGGAATTTTAAAGATCAACATCTAACTTTCAAGTGAAAACTGTACAGGCCAGTATAAACACCCATCCCATGCGTTAGTCTTGGCCTAATTTTGCAAGCATTCATTTTTTTGTTAAGATCCAGAATTTTTTAAGGCTACAGATCTGTAGATCAATAGGCAGGAGCGGACATCCGGGCGTTTTGTTTACATCCGGGACGTTTGTCCAAATAGCGCGGTGAAAACATTTGCCGACTTCCCGTTCAATTCAATGGAGAAAATGCCGGCTCGCGGAAACTTCGATTGATTTTAGCAAATTATCAAAATATTTCGATTCCAAAATCATATGAGATGTGTGGTATTCAAGTCTTAACAAAATGACAAACAGCTCATCATTTCACAGATTTTCGTCTGGCTAAAAAAGAAAGAAAATGACAGGATCACTGGCTGAAGTATTGATTGTTTTCACCGCGCTCAAAGTGAAACGAGCTATTTTTAGACCACTGTGCTGCGTAACCGCTGCGTATGACGTAGGTCCGCTTCTCCCTATATTGGTCCAAGAAATGGATACAGACAAAAATGAAGTAATAACAGCCTCTAAATTAGGTAACTAGATACAGACCAGAACAAAACAAAATGCAGATACCAGGGCAATTTTCTAAAAATCTTGTCAAAGTTCTAACGTAACTACCATATTTTGTAAAAAAAATCTGTTAAAGTTTGAGATAAATCAAAATAAAACATTCCATTTTGCTTTTACAGGAGTCAACTTTTTTGAAAATAAATTTTAATTATCACTGGTAGTAAGAACATCTTTTAGATTATTAATAAAGAAGAAAAATGAAATAGTTCCTTCACTTGTTCTGCACACAAATGTGACCAGAAACTGAAAACAAACTTTGCGTGGCCTAATAAATTGCAGGTACATTGTAATATATCCACCTTGAATAATATATGACGGCTTCTTCAAGTTGAAAAGTGTCAATGCGTAACTGCAGATATTGACAACTTGCAGGGAAAAATCATTCACACAACTAGCCCAAGTACACCTCGTTTATCAAACGCTGATGTGAAGTGATTTTAGCATGTGATTAATTACTTGCAAAAAAACTATCACTGTTTCAATCTAATTACTTTTCAAAAAGAGCAAAGACTATTGAAAGTCATCTTCAGAGTACATGTCGCTCTGTCGTTTGTTGCTGAGGAAATCACTGTCTTTGAAATTATGTGGTAAATGCAGATCTGCTTAGCCTGGTATTAGCATTAAGGCCTAAATAATTGTTTGTTTGGTGTAACATAAAAAAATATTTATGGCAGGTAGGTAGGTTTTTTTATTTTCAGCAAAATATACCCAATTATAGAGTAGTTTTGGTGCTATTTTCATTAATTTTCAAAGAAGCACCCAACTCACTACATTAAGAGGGGAGCGGGCCGGGCAGTTTTTGTCTCCTTGGGCAAGAAACTCTACTTGCTCTGTGGTTTGGAAGTCACGTAAAGCTGTTGGTCCCCTGTACGAATAGACTCCTTCATGGGGTATGCATTTCATGCAAGTACTGTGTATCATTGATTGATTGATTGACTAAGTGCTTTTTCCGACCCTAATTTGTTTATTTGACTACAAATTTAGGGTCTGTCTGGTTTTACCGATAAAAAACACCCCAACATACAGGTATGGTAATTATTATAGTGTTGTGCGCAGGTAATGAAATGGTTGATCCTGCAGAATACACATATTTTTGGTACTTTCATATGCGAAAGTAGTCTATCCAATCAGGGTAGGGTCTACAGACAACTCTTGCATATCATATAGTATAATGCATCTGATCGGTAACCAATATATGGGTACTTGTGATGTTCCTTTCAATTTGTGTCCATCTATCCCAAAACAGCCATTAAATTCTAGAGCCCAAAATCATGTATTAACGAGGTTGCACTGTGTTTGCAAATTATGTACTCACTAACAAGCAACAACTCTCCTGTTTAAGTCTCGCTGCCTATAGATGTCATTTTCATGAGACGAGTTTTAACACTTGACAAATATTTTATGCATGCATTACGCATTGGGCACAATGTGCATCTTGTTATACAGCATAAATGTAAGCATGGTAAGTACACACGCCACATGTACTTCAGAAAAATTACACCTACATTTGTACAGTGTAGTATCATTATCATGCATAGATATTTGAACTTGTGACACTAGTGATGATGTTTGTAGATGAGAACAGATGCTATCCGGGGGCGCTCAAAGAAAAAAGTAGTACACATGCTCGTCAGATCACCTCAAATCGGTCCCTAAATGTCGTAATCATGTACAGCAAATTCCAACCTTTAATGGCGTAAAATATTCAAAATCATACCCCTTAATGTCGTAAATTTGTGATAGACATTTGACCCCTCAATGGCGTAACACACTGAAATGGACCCTCGACGGCTTAACACACTAATTTCTGCCATAAAAAACATGAAAATAATACATTGGAAGTCTTTTCTGTTGTATTTCTTTGAATCTTAAAATAGCTGTTGAAAAAGTGACCTACCCTAATTAAGTCGAAGATATCGTAAAAAAGACAACCCTTAAAGCAATACTTTAAGATTTTGATCAAAAATGGTTTATAGTAAAAACAGCATAAAATGGTGGAATGTGACTATCTAAAAGCGTATTTTAAGTGTATTTTGTAAAAAATTGTTTTGCCACCAAAAATGGATAAAAAGCACATGCATACTTTCCTATACTAATACATGTGGAATTAAATTCGGGATCCCGAATTTAATTCAACAATTGGCCATAACAGAAAAAGTAAGCATCTTTGAGCCAAATCGTTTGGAGGGTACTCATATCTACTAAAAACAAACCCAATAAGCCCAACAAATCAAAAGTCATTGGTGACAGGGTGCGCTTCATTTTTAACACTTTATAGTATTGCTTTAATGTCGAAAGTTACTCTGAAAAGGCACCCCTTTTTCTGAAGATGTCGACAACGCCAATGGGCCAAAATCCGACCCTTTTTCGACGTTTTTTCTGATGAGCAATGCGTACCACTTTTTTCTTCGAGCGCCCCCATGCTATGCCCTTGGTAAATGAACTTTTGACACTAACAATTGCTGATTTCATATTTTTTGCACTCTCCCTGACCCATTTTCCTCACAAATTGTAAACAAGAAATCAACATCAATTGACAATGGAAGGTCATCGAGTCTGTGAGGAAATAATTGATTAGCATTCGTTACATAATCTTTTCCTCTGGGTTTTGGGTCACATCAGTGCAGTTGACTATAAGAGAAGATATCGTGTGTATCCCATCATGCATTGCTTCCTATGGGAAATTTTGTACAGGAAGTCATGTGAGTAGTTAGTGATGAAACATGCCCAAAATGTAAGATTATGACAATTAACTTTGATTTATGGGCATTACATCGCTAACTACTCACATTATTTCCCATACAAACAATTCCACAGGAAGCAATGCATGATGGGATACACACAATATCTTCTCTTGTTGACTATAGCCTGACAAATCTGGGGTTATTCCCCTATTTGGAATATGTATAGAGTTACAAATCTGGGGGTTTCATCAGCGTGTCCGTGGGGGGGGGTGGGAGGTGGTGGCTTTGGTGGCCGAAGGACATCCCCCGCAATTTCTTGAAAATCATGTAAAATCAGTCATTTCTTTACAAACATTTTCAAGCCTCCCCCAATATTGCAGGTCAAAGTCCTCCACAGGAAAGCATCGTGGATACGCTGGAGGTAATTTATATTTCCCTACATGTATATGTGATGGCTCACCCTGAAAGGGGGGACTTAGCAGATGATATCAATTTTGATTTTATCATTTCATCTATTAGATCATTTTCTAAGCTTTAAAATGACACCTTATTGAAATTGATCAAGGCAATCAAATTTTACAACAGAAAATCTGCTGGAAATTCTTATTATTTTCTTTATTTTTTGCCGACTATTTTCACCATTTTCTCAAAAGGTGTTCTGTCGCAAAGTCCCCTTTTTCCGGGTGAGTCATCACATATGTGTAAACCGGTCTCCTCTAAAATATCAATCTCAATATAGCTGTAAATAACTGCATGCAAGTGTTTTACTCAATTTGTAGATTCCAAGCTAATTTATTGAATAAAAAAGTTACGACAGTTGCTTGAAACAAAATTTGTAGATTACTCAAAAATCAAATATTTAAATGCACGGAAACTAAGATACAAAATCAACAATTATTTTGTAATTGTTACCCTGCCGCCGACTGCAGCAGAGTATCAATTTTTTCATATTACTAAATTAAAATACTAGCATAAATTTTGCATCTTAAATAAATGTATCATTGGAAACGTAAAGTAAAATCAAATAGTGAGATCAAAATGCACAAGTAATTCACAAATTGTTCATGCCATTAAATTACAGTGTCTTGCATTTAAATGTAAATTTCAATCAATTCCAATTTTGCTTAAGCTAGGCAGGCTAAATAGTCAGTAATGAGCACTTATTGATTAATAGACTTGTATCCATCTAGCAGATTTACGTCATATGTTAGCATTGAGCCCAGGTTATATTATCCAGCTAGCAAGTCACGGCGAGGTAATGCAACTATGGAGCCCAGTTTGACTGGGTGTGTTGCTGACGTCATGCGGTAATAGAGAGCCCTGGGGTTTAGCATGCATACTCAGATACATTAATGTTCACAATGCAGAATCAATGTGCACAGTAACATTCATGCATTATTTGGTATTTGATACAGCTACATATATGGGCCTATAATAAAAAAAATTTGGTTTCATAAAACCCTATACATGTATGTACATGTTGATAGATATAGGCCTACCTTTCAAAACATGATGTGTTGAAAAAAAAGAAGATATTTTCACTCCTCCCCATATGTGGCGGAAGCAGGGGTGATGGACCCCTCAAAAAATAAAGAGGAAAGAAAGGAAAGGAAATTGAAATTTTCCCTTTGTTATGATAATTTAAATGTGAAAAATCAAAAAAATTATTTGTAGCTGAAATTAGCCAATTTGACAGGTTTATTTTTTTCATGTGCGCACATTATAAAATATCATAATTTTCCTCCGACCATTTTTGCTCAAAAAAAAATTTGATTAAAAAAATTAGCTGCCCCCCTCCCCTAAAATTTTAACCTGCCACTGCTCCTCCCAAAGGGGGTAAACAATTAAGGATTGAGAAAGGCAACCAAAGTCAAGGCACTTTTAAAAGTGTACATTACAAGGCAACATTTGGGCAAATTGCCTCTAAAAATGGTTTAAAATTTTACCCTGATTCTTATTAGACTAAATGCTCCTTTTACTACAGGAACAGCTAGAAATCTTGGGTATTCATTTTCTAAAATACATACCCATGCACAGGTAACAAGAATGACAAAAATAAAAACTAAAAAATAGACAAAGTACCGGGTGTCCCAAAAAATGGTTACTTGTAGAAAAATGACCTCCTGCTAAAACTATAGTAGTTAGAGAAACAAAACTTTGCACAAATTGTATTACAACCCACTTCTAGATGCTCTTAAAATTTTGATATAACAGCATTATTGTTTTTTGAGTTATCAACAAAGATACATACATTGTACCTTTGTAAAACATGCATTTATTCAAAATTCAACAAAATAATATGCATGCACGTTTTTGTGTTATTTTAATGTGCAACATTGTTTTTAACTAATCGTGTAGAATCTGACTTTACATTGAACACAATTTGGAACAATTTTAATGAATAATAATTGATCTCTCTTACTTTATCTATTATTAAAATAAGTGATACCTACATTCCATGCATTCCATAATGAGTTGTTTGTATTGAACATGCCAATCAAATTGTAGAGCATAAATTTTGAAGAATACTGCTATAAAGCATATTCATTTTTTCCACGGGTAACGTTAATTCTTTAACTGTTTAAACTGCAAACTTGTGTAATTTGGGAAATAATCTTTATTATATGACGCTTAAACTTACAGAACATGTTTAAATTAGAATTTTCTCTATTTTTAATTGCAAAAGACCGATAAAAATCAGATATCTAGAAATTGCAAAATCGGTGGCCATTTTGCCCAAAATCAGATTTCAACATAATTTTTGGACCTGAAGTAATTTATGACGTCATAATTGCGTAACAGTTAGTCGGATTTTTATGCTTTTGCTATCAATGGAAACTATGAGACCCTACCCTATACTGTGGTATAAGACAACTTAACTTTGGGCCTTTTAATTTAAGTTCACATAGGGTTGAACGAAGGTTAAAATTACATGAAACTAACAAGTTTACGATTTTGTTGAATTTTGAAAATATACGTTTCTGACATAGGTATCTATTATTGTTGATAACTCAAAAAGTAATAATGTTGCGATTTAAAAGTTCTGCAAACATCTGGAAAAGATATGTACCATAATGAATACAAAGTTTAAAGTCTCAAACTGCTATAGTTTTTGCAAACGATCATATTTCTACATGTAACCATTTTTTGGGACACCTGGTATATATATTTTAAAAGCTCTCATTCAGGGCAATTTAAAAATCAAGTAATTTTAATCATGAGGTGTAAGAGTAAAACAATAATGCTATAGGTCAACTTGTAAAAAAAGTATGGAAAAAATTCTTGTTTGAATTCAAATAACTAGATTTTACTTCACCCTATCAGAAAAATAACATCATTTTTGGAATCATTGTAAAATTTCTTGTCAGAATATGTATACTTTTCCTGTACTGCGGTGAACAGGACTCGAGATAATTCATTTTGTATGAAAATTGGCACGATTTTTATGGTCGCATTTTCTTTGAATAATGCACCAATTTATAACGTATGGCCTACCAGAAACAAGCAATAATTTTTAAAGCCTGGCGTGACAAAATTACTCAAGCTCTCTTTGTAGAGCTAAATAACAAGCTGGGTGGGTTGAGCAATGGAAGCATCTATTTCTACCAAATGTTTTAATCATGTCATTTTGTAAACTGAAATAAAATGGCTAAAACATGTTACAATTTACAAAGGTGGAGATGTTATATCTGCACAACATTTTCTATCCCTATTTTCTTAATTCTAGATTTTTACTCTTCAAGACCATGTCCAATGCAGGTAAATTTGGTACCATTTTGAAGAGTATCAATATCGTTATCACCTACAATAGTTATCTTCAAAAATATTACTAATAAATTTGACATCAAAGCAATACTATTTATACTTATAAGATTATACCAGCATTCCCCTTTCATTCATGACTTTTCATTTTTTTGACTGATTGGTTTGTCTTTGGTAGATATCGTGATAATCTCCAAGTGATTTGACCTAAAGTTGGATACTTTCCAGATATGGCAATTTGTTGAATTAAATTTGGGATCCTGAATCAACATGTATTGGTAAAGGAAAGTGTATTGGCTCATGTGCATTTATTCACGACAAAACAAAATCAGGGGCAATATCCAGTAAGACTTAATTCTTCAAGTTTTACTGTTTTAGCTTAATTTGAATTTTTTGAAGAAAATCTTACAATATTGCTTTAATAAGTGTCAAGTGCAGGGTGGGGACAAGCAGGAGCAGCAATTTGGTAATGCAGAGAGGGGGCTTGTAGAATGCTAATGTGAGTTAGAATGCAATTAGCCATGACAGTGGCCCCTTGTAAGGCCAAAAAAAAATTATGTTTGTTTGCCCTCCGCGACCGACCCTAAAAATGCCAAAAATTAGGGTCGCGATTTTAGTTTTTTTTTTTTTTCAAACATGTAAAATATGAAAACTCAATATTTTTGATGTAAAACGTAATATTTAGCAGTGTGAAGTCACATTTAGTAGTATAAAATGCATATTTCCTCTAAATAATGGCCCATAATTTTTGATTAAGCCCTGCATTGCTTGGTATTCATGATAAAATCCATGGAATGACATCATATGTGTAGAGTAAAAAAAAAAAAAAGATTAACCGACCGACCGACCCAAAATTTTAATTTTTCCACTGGAGGGCAAACAAAGAATATTTTTTTTTTGGCCTAATCATTATTTCTCATTGAACACAATGTTGTGCCCAGGAGGTAGCTTTGGGGGATGAAGCTCCCCTGCAAGATTATAAAAATCATGTAAAATCAACCTGTTTATTATAATAACTTTTACCACTCAGCCACCTCAAAATCAGCAAATCCCCTATTGCAATACCCCAAGGAAAAATCCTGGGCATGCCAGTGGAACATGTTGAAGGTAGCACCTCAATGGAAGCCCTCCACTTTTGCACAAAATTAAGGTGCCTCACTAAACGACCCCCTTTTTTTCAAAACATTCAATGGTTCGACCAAAGGACTGCCTATTTTAATACTTCCTCACCAAATGACCCCCTATTTCAGGATGGTCCTCACTGAAAATCACTCTTTATTCTTTATTTAGTCTGTCACCGAAAGACCCTTCAGAGGTCATACCCACACACCCTTGTCACTTCATATGAGTCCCCGGGGTGCATACAGTGCTGTGTCAAATTTCTTTGCACTTCTCTGGCAAATTTTCTTTCAGAAAAAGTATAGGGCCTACAGGTGCAAACATTTCTCAAAAAAATTATATCATTTCTAATATATGTCATGATTTCTGTAAAAATGATGCATGTAACAGAAAGCGGAACAACTTTACACGTGTGCATGTTTTCATCAGATTGTTCCTTTTTAGTAGTTTAGCAAGGGGTGGAAAGCGGGAGGGGCAAATTCTTTCGCCCATCACCTCAAATACACAAAAACATAGTTGCATACATTTGTATATTTGCCTATTTGGCGTGTAATCATGTAGGCCCTAGCTATATAAAATTTCTGACACTTATTTGTAAGAGTTCAAAAACTTTCTTTGACCTTTCCCAGGCTCTAAATATTTAGGTTGGAGATGTTGTAAATCACCAAATACAAAGTCAAGGATTTGAGTTGGAAAATTATTATTGTGCTTGCTGTTCAGGTCATGGCTATACTTAGCACTACAATCGGGCTCGACTGGTTTGGATTACTGACAAGAGCGGCCAGCGGCCTCACCTTCGGTTTGGTTTGAACGCCTCCACTGTGGCGCATTAGGTGAGGGTCGCAGGGTGCGACTAGGCTATACTGTGTTGTCTTTGACTGTTCAACTCGGGAATCATGCCTGGTCAAAATATAATGGAAATGGACCGAAGGCCTAGTAATGTAAGGCATGAAGTGCCCAAGGCACATAAAAGGTCATTATGGTGGTCACATATTTTTTTTTTCATAGCCTACATTCAATCAAAGATTTTCGATTTTAATGTACATCTAATATACGATAATTTGCATTAAAAAAAGGACGTAGTATTATTAGAGGCAGAACTTATATCATTAAAATTGCTCAAATTTGCTAAGTAATACTATGGTATTTTCATCTTTGAAAGACCTGTATAAATATCATAGGGGCCTATGGTTTGTTTGTTTGGGCATTTGTTTGAGGGCAAGTGTTGGTAAGTTCATTCTGTGAAGATTGATTCAGTCGTCCTACTGCTTGGAGTAAGGGTTTGGTGCACTAGCATAGTTCCCCCATAAATAATATTTGATGATTGAATTGCTTACAATGTAACTGTTAAATTATTTGAAATTCTTGACTCTTTGTCTCTTTTAAAAAACCACTATAATTATTAAAAGTATGATTAATTGCTTGATCTATATTTCAAAAATGAATAAAAAATGATGAAATACTAAAATGATAAACGACTATCAAGACCAAATTATAGTCGCATTTCCTTAAATATTAAAAGCCATCATAAAATGACGGAAGCAGGTAGTAATTCCGCAAATTAATTTCTTGTTTCTATGCTACCTTAGCGTCATATAAAGCACTCTATTCACTTGAATTAACTTGAGCATCAGATACCAATGTTAATTTAAATACCAGAAGCATTGGTTTCCATGACGATTTACAATTTTAAGCTTATGGTTTAGCAGTTTGTTGTGACACATAAAAAAGGGAGTGTTTGCCCAACTGTAAAGTA